>SEYY01023475.1:82500-85000 GCA_009176605.1 Armadillidium nasatum
ATTCAACTCAAACATTCATTTTAATACATTTACGAATAAAACAAAAATAAAAAATAATAATAATAATAATAATAATAATAATAATAATAATAATAATAATAATAATAATAATAATAATAATAATAATAATAAGTTATAATAATTAATAATAATAAAATAATAATAATAACCAAAAACAAAAAATAACAGCAACGAAGTAACAACGACAACAACAACAACAAACAACAAAAACAATAATAATAATAATAATAATAATAATAATAATAATAATAATAATAATAATAATAATAATAATAATAATAAATAAAATAACAGCAACAAAGTTTCAACAACAAGATAATAAAAATAAAAATAAAAAATAACAGCAACAAAGAAACAACATCAACAACAACAATAATAATTACAATAATAATAATTATCTGAACCAATCTCTTTCGATATTTGATATTGGAATCAAATAAAATATACATTACCAATTAATGTGAACAAATCTCAATAAATCTTAATTCTGTGCAAGGATGAGACATAAATATTTTTTTATTAAGTTTCAATAAAAATTTATTACAGTAAATCTGCGATATTTTATTATTCATATTAGGAAGCTCATAAATCACTGATATTGGGCTTACTGATTTGACACTTATTTAGATACTATATATATATATATATATATATATATATATATATATATATATATATATATATATATATATATATATATATAATATATATATATAATATATATATATATATATATATATATATATATATATATATATATATATATATATATATATATATATATATATATATATATATATATATATATATATATATATATATATATATATATATATATATATATATATATATACATATATAATTTCATATAGGCCAAGATAAAAAATAATAAAAGAGAAACCCACCCAATCCCAACTAACGCAAATCTCATAGGTAGGCGCAGACGGAGGCCTTAAAGACAGGAAGATTAAATACAGGAAGAAAAACAGACGATAGCAGAGAGTTCCACAGAACAGAAGTGGTTGGAAAAAAGTCATCAAGGTACAAGCCTAGGGTTAACCATATCCACACAAAATTCATACGAAATCAGGGCTCCCCATGTGATACGAGGACGATGCAATGGTGGTGGAATGCGAGGGGTCAGTTGCCTCGAGCAGCTTTCGTTGTATTACCTATAGAAAAGAGATTGTGCACCAACGTCAAATCGCAGAGTTTGAAGGAGCGGGCAGTTTATTAATTAATCTCTTAGCCTTGCAGTCAACTATATCCAAAAGAGAGGTGGAACCGGAGCCCCCCCCCCTACTCCAAACTTGAGAACAGTAATCCATACAGGGACGAATAAGATTCATCTATAATTGGAGCAACTGTTTGAAAAGGAAAAATTCCCGCAATCTCAACAGTATTCCCAGCTTCTTTAGCAACCATTGTGAAATGAGGTTTCCAAGAAAGATTATTGTTTATTTTTAAACCAAGAATGCAAGTGTTGTATACAGGTAAGACGGGAGAGCTGTCGAAGGAGATTGGAAAGTTGGGAAGTGTTTTCGAGAGGGAGATGTGATTAAGTTAAGTTTTTAAAGAGTTGAATTTCACAAGGTTGAGGTGACCCCACCGGGAAATCCCGTCCAGATCAGCAAAAATGGAGTCAGAAACTTGAAGACGAGGACCAATTCTAGAAACAAAAGAGGGAGACGATTTGAAATGAGTGAAAGAATGGAGAGATGAGTCATCGGCATAAGAATGGACAAAGAAAGAAGTATAGCCAAAAAGATCTTTGATTAAAAGTAAGAATAAAGTTGGAGATAGAACAGAACCCTAAGGAACACCACAATTGACAGAAAAGGAGGAAGAGGTCACTCCATCGACAAGTGCCGATATGGAACGATCCGAGAGAAAACTAGAAATAAGTAAACAAAGAGAAGGAAGAAACCCAATAGAAGGGAGCCTGGAGTAGCTATATATTATATATATATATATATATATATATATATATATATATATATATAATATATATATATATATATATATATATATATATATATATATATATATATATATATATATATATAATAATCATTCCATGAGAAATCAAAGAAGTGCAACAGCAAGTCAAACCAGTTAGCAGCACCAAAGTGTTGAAAACGTCTCATCCACGAAGGCCGGGGCCGTTCTTGCGGAATATTTGAAGAAACAGAACAAGATACAGGGAGAAGGTGTTTGCATGAACCCATAAGAGGGGGACTTTTGAGAGCAGGAGGAGAAAGATGCTGGTCTCACTGACAAGGTGAAAACCCTATTTGACTTCAAAGTCTCCGTTTAGGACACCATAGTAGATTACGATATTTATGAAAAAAAAAATAATGTTAGATTCTAATCGTAATTTTATATTATATGTCCTCCCTAAATAGTTTCCTTACTTTTGTATTTTTTATTTTAATATATATATATATATATATATATATATATATATATATATATATAT
>SEYY01023476.1:0-12500 GCA_009176605.1 Armadillidium nasatum
TTCGAACGAAAATAAAAAACCAAATTTTGTATTCAAATCCAAATAAATCTTAAAATAAAACTAACAAAGATTTTCTACTAAACGTCTTTCTTATGTAAAATTTCGAAAGCATAAATTAAAAACGACGCTACAAAAAAGAAACGAAAAATTCAAATCTATAAAACTTAACGGATTTGAAAGTATAATTAAGGGCTACATCTACCACATCTACTCTCATCTACTCCTTACTTTTCTCGTTCCATCTCCCCTCTCCATTCAATTCCCTCATATTTAAGTCCGTTTCGGATACTTTCCCCCCCCCCTTTTTTTTAAATAAATTTCCGTTCTCCCTCCCACGCTTTCCCCTCACTTTTTTTTTTTTTTTTTTTTTTTTTTTGAAAATGAGGAAAGATAATCCGAGGAAAGCGTTAAGGAAGAGAAATCATTCTAAATTAGACCTTGTAAAGCTTAATTCATATTATGCTTTTGGCGTATCTCGAAATTTTATCAACGAATCTATAATATATGGTAATAGACATTAATATAATACGTATGCTGGAGCGGATTACTTATATATATATAATATATAATATAATATATATATATATAATATATATATAATATATATATATATATATATATTATATATATATATATATATATATATTATATATATATATATATATATATATATATATATATATATATATATATATATTTATTTTTTAAAGAAAATTTCCACGCTCGTTCTCTATTATTATAATCAAAGATTTAAAAGCAACTATAATTAAAATAATAAAAAGTAAAACTTTAAAATAGGAAACATTATAATTAAAAAAAAAAACGTTAACAACAAAATAGTTAAAAAGGACGAGATATCACAAAAGTTTCGGAGAACATGCCCTTCTCCCTCATCAGGTAAAACTAAACAGAAAATGAGGAGAAAAGAAAAAGGAAACATCGCAATGTCAGCTCTGTGGTAGTCAGAAAAAGGTAATTTTAGCTATATTATTCAAAGTTTGAAGAGAAAAATGTTTTCTTTTAAAAATTGATTTGAAAATTTTAACTATTAAATTATCAAGCTCAAAAAATCCAGATGATTAATATTTGTTAAAGTTTTTACAAAGAAAGTTGAAGTTCCTTGATTTGGACTCAAAAATGAATTCTGAATAGTTCCAGTTTATTTTATGTTGTTTTGTAAAATGTAAAAATATAGAGTTGCTCATATTATTTCTTTTCACATTCACTTTGTGTCGTTCTACACGAAAATTGAGAGTTTTCATAGTTTCGCTTAATATGAGGGTATGAAGAGCACGTGACCACATAAACATTAATAGACAAATTTTAGAGCAAAATTACACATATTAAATGGAAAAAATACTAACGATATCTTTACAGAGAATACTTATTGTTGTGCCATACTGCGAATCTATATCTTCTTTAAAATATACTATTTCTATCCTGTGTGATATACATGTAATTTTTAGTTTCCCAGACAAAGTTGCAAATAATCTCATACGTAGTAATAACACTTTTATTGAAAAATTAGGTGATGTTTATGCGGTCATATGCTCTTCATGCATTTCCTCATATTATAGTAAAACTAAAAACTCTCAATTTTCGTATAGAACAATATAGAGCGGATGTGAGAAGAAATAATATGAGCAACATTGTATTTTTACATTTTACAAAACAACATAGAATAAACTGGAACAATGAACAGAATTCATTTTTGAATTCAAATCAAAGAACCTCAACAAACTGATTGAATCTTACTTTATTAAAACCCTTTAATTAAGTTTCCTTTAACTTTAAGCCTAACTTTAATTCTTCATCTGGATTTGTTGAACTTGATAATTTAAGTTAAATTTTTGAAATCTATTTTAAAAGAACTTTTTTCTCTTCAAACTCTGAATAATAGCCAAAATCACCTTTTCTGACTACCACAGAACTAACATTGCGATGTTTTCTTTTTCTGCTTAGTTTTTCCTGATGAGGAAGACAAGCGTGTTCTCCGAAACTGTTGTGATATCTCGTCCTTTTTAACTATTTTCTTGTTATCGTTTTTTTTAATTATATTGTTTCACATTTTTCAAAGTTTTACTTTTTATTATTTAAATTATAGCGGTTTTTATTATTATATATTAATATATATATATATATATATATATATATATATATAATATATATAAATATATATATATATATATATATATATATAATATATATATATATATATATATATATATATATATATATATATATAATATATATATATATATATATATATATATATAATATATATATATATATATATATATATATATATATATATATATATTATATATATATATATATATATATATATATATATATATATATATATATATATATATATATATATATATATTTATATATATTATATATATATATATATATATTATATATATATATATATATATATATATATATATATATATATATGTATATATATATATATATATATATATATTATATATATATATATATATATATATATATATATAATATATATATATATATATATATATATATATATATAATATATATATATATATATATATATATATATATATATATATATATATATTCAAGCTAAGTCAGTTTCTACAAAGTATTTAAGATTACGTATTCATCCTTGAGTGAAGAATTAACTGAGACGAGCATTTTACGAGCCGTAAAGTACTGGGACGTCGTGCATCGGTACCATACCACCCATATGTCATCTTTTTTCACCGCCCGCGCAAAAGAGTATAAACAGTGCTTCGCACGGTACCTTTCTTTGTTTGATTACTGCACCAAACCAAGAATCTAAAATTGTGTACATCACTGTTCCACACCTAACCGGTACATCGGTTAACCGTATTGCAGTGTAAGAACCTCAGTATCAACATTGTGCCTGTTTTATTCCCTATTCATTGCTGAAACTATTTAAATCAGGCAAAAACAGCACTTAGAAAAAAACGCTGACTTAAGCAGTTTTTGAATGAGAAATTCATATCTTCATATTAGAGAAAACGAGCATGCATTAAATTACGTCAACATTCGCCATCTAAAACTCTCAAACAATGGTGAAAATTCTAATTTCATGTTTTCTTCTATATATTTTCCCATGTAAGGACTTCACCCTGTCAGTAGAGTCTATCCTGTCAGTGGGACCAGCATCTTCCCATATCTCTCTCTCCTATAAAGCGATCTACAAGACTGTTTTTCGGCTCTTCGGTTTTATGATAGCCCTCGAGTTATATTTAAGCGTCAAGGTTGGGTCTTCAAAATTTCAGTGGGATTAGCATCTCTTTCATTTAGCGTCTAAGCACTCTCTCTTAGTGTTCTCCGAAAGATAATGCTTTTCATGGATTCCCATGCTGATATTTGAGTTCTTGCAAATCAGTAATCATTGTAATTACAGGGCCGGGATGCTAGTCCTGTTGCTCTTACTTGATGTTGCCAACATGCTCTTAGTTAACGTTTCCAACATCCACACATATAATATAATATATTGATTTTTGATTAACAAAACTTTCATTGGTTCTACATTTTCTTATGACAAAATAGAGCATAATTGTGTTAAACTTTACTCTAAGGCATAATTATTAATGTTGAGTGAAGTGCTGTGAAAATATTAGTTTATCTCACCAAGTTCTTTCTTCTCTATATATTTGAGAGCATTTTTTAGGTCAGCTTTAAGGTTAAAAATGCTGAATATATTTAGTTTTCTAAGCAGTTTTAAATTAAGTGTTTAAATCATTTTTTAAATTTATTCAAGTAATTTATCATTTCATGCAATACTTTATTTGTTCTTCATATGTAATGCTTAAATACTATTATCAATGATTGGAACTCAAATCATTTTTAGATTTTCAAAGAGCTTTTATGGAAAAAAAGTAATTTTATCAATTACAATATTAAAAAGTTCTTTTTCTAAAATATATTTTCCTTTGGATATTGTTTTTATCACATAAAAATTAGGATTTTCCTTGCAATAATAAAAGGCAGTTTTTTAAAATAATTTTCACTTCCAAATTATCTGAAAGATCATGTGCACATCTAAGAACAATTTCAGAACCAGCAGATTTATACTGAATATTTCAGAAGTAAATTTTCATTTTGTTTTGGATTTGATTCATCTTTAAATTTGACATCACAAATGACTTATTGTATATTTAATTAAAAAAAAAAAAACAAATTTATTTCACTTTAAAATAAAAGGTGGTGTAAATATAAGATGAGGCAAATCGTGAAGCAAAGATCTCTTTCAAATTCATTTTTTTATTATTGGAAAGTACTATTTATTTTAATATGTTGGTCTACTAAATTGAAATCCTTATTCAAAGAAATACTACTTTTCGAATCCAGTTATACTTATACTGGCCTTATACTTACGCCATTCTTAATAAATATCTAAACAACAAAATGCCTTCGCTCGTCTTGTACCAAATACTGTATTAGCTACATTATAATAATAAAAGATCATTTGGCCACTTTAAAACCAAATTTGGCTATTTTAAAAATATTTGCCAATATTTTTTGATTTTCTCATAATTTTCCCTATGATTTTAATTTCCCATGCTTTTTGATGCTTTAATTCTAATTCAAACGATAAAATTTATTTAAAAATATAAATTTTCATTATATTCACATTCTTTGATGAAAATGCAAATATATGTTAGAAATGATGCACACGTTCGATTTGAAACACGGTTGAAGCTGACATCATAGCTGTTCTATTCAAGAGTTTTATATTACTTGTTTGTTTTCTGTTAGATGTATATTTTATTTTACAGAATATACACATATATTTATATCTTGGGCTGGTATATATATATATATATATATATATATATATATATATATATATATATATATATATATATATATATATATATATATATATATATATATATATATATATATATATATATATATATATATACGAACCGGTACAGCAGTTAACCGTATTGCAGTAGTAAGGACCTTAATATTAATATTGTGTCTTTTATATTCCCGATTCATTGCAGAATCTACTTGAACTAGGTAAAAACAGCACTTATAAAAAGCATATACATATGTCTATAAATACATCAGTACCTGTCGGTTTATAGAATAACTATAATTTTAACTATATTACATAAAATGGAACATAGTATCAATATATAAAATAGGAATTAGACTCAATATGGATTTAGAAATTGAAAAAATAGTTTCTGTTTCTGTTAATAAACCCAAGATTTGTTTGCGTATCTTAAAACACTTCAAGCCCAGCTTAAAGGAGCACATAATTTTTCGGACGAAAATAGATTCGTTTTTATAGAAGAGAAAAATTTGAAAATAATTGTATATCTATATCTATTTATCTATCTGTCTCTATCTATCTATCTATCTATTTAAAAAGTCTGCGGTCTATCCAATTTCTGCCAGAATTTGAAATTTTCAGGAAGAAGTACTAAACAATTATAACCTCACATGTCATTATGCACTGCTTTTGAAGGAGTGTAAATCAAAGTCAAAAATATATAAAGAGAATATGTTATAGACTTTACCATTTTAAATTACCAATACAGTTACATGTACCATTTTTAAATGGTTACTATTATATTAAAAAAGTGCTTTTCAGGAAATTATGTTAGATGAAAAGTATCACCTACTTAGATATGAGTGAGTGTCATTAATATTATGTATGAAAATAACAATGCTGAATGTTATTTTTTTATTTTTCAACATTGGATCCTTCCCAAAGTAAGTGTTATAATTTGAAACTTCCCCTGGAGGCAAGGCAAGCAAAGAATATGTTAATTTTTCATTATCTGAATGAGAAGAATTGAAAATTTCATGAAAATGAAAAAAGAATTGATTAAACAATAAGGTAATTAGTTAAAAATAAAATCAGATCAAATCTTTGACAAGCTTACAAGGGAAGTTATCTGATTTAATATTGAATTTCATTTTATAAAAATACAGCACATCATTTTTTGACGGAGAATTTATTAAATAGTTTTACTGACAGTTCATTTGTGATATATCCTGAAAATAAAGGTACATAAGGAGAAGTTTAAGTCTAGAGCGTTGCAGTTATTTGAAGCTTTGAAGATATTGAAGAAAATGTTTAGATGCAATTACAGATATATATATATATATATTATAATATATATATATATATATATATATATATATATATATATATATATATATATATATATATATATATATATATATATATATTATATATATATATATTTTTTTTTTTTTTTTTTTTTACAAAACGCCACCACTCACGGGCAGAGCCCTTTTCAAGGAGGGGGCACACACACAAGGACAAAACTCACACAAACACACACATCTAACGCACAGCCCTCAGGTGGGCGCAGACGGAAGCCTTGAAGAGTGGAAGATTAAATACAGTTGGAAAAATAGAAGATGGTAGAGAATTCCACAGAATAGAGGTGGCTGGAAAGAAGGAGGTACCACAACGGGCTAGCCTGGGATTCCCTACGTCCACACAAAATTGGTGCGAAAGCAGGGCACCCCTTGTGCAACGAGGACGACGCAACGGTGGAAATGCGAGAGGCCAATTCCCTCGAGCACCTGCCATTGTAGTACCTGTAGAAAAGAGATAGCGCGCCAACGTCACGTCGCAGAGACAGAGGGTCAAGAGAGTTTGAAAGTAGGGGACAGTTTATTAATCTCTTTAGCTTTTGACTCAACCCTATCCAGAAGAGAGGAGGAGCCAGAACCCCCCCAAATGTGAGAACAGTACTCCATACAAGGGCGAATAAGACCCTTATATATTGGAGTAACTGCTCAGAAGAAAAAAAATCTTCGCAACCTGAACAGAACTCCCAGCTTCTTAGAGGCCGCTTTAGCAACCATTGTGATATGTGGTTTCCAAGACAGTTTGTTGTTTATGTTTAGACCAAGAATGTTAATGTTATTTACAGGTGAGACGGGAGAGCCATCGAAGAGGATAGGAAAGTTGGGAGGTGTTTTTGAGAGGGAGATGTGAAGAAGTTGAGTTTTTAAAGAGTTGAATTTCACAAGGTTGCTATGACCCACCGGGAAATCCCATCCAGATCGGCAAGAATAGAATCGGAAAGTTGAAGACGAGAAGCAACTCTAGAAGCAAAGAGGGAGCAGATTTGAAATGAGTAGAAAGAATGTAGAGTTGAATCATCAGCATAAGAGTGAACAGAGTTAGAAGTGCAGTGAGAAGATCGTTAATGAAAAGTAAGAATAAGGTTGGAGATAAAACAGAACCCTGAGGAACACCACAGTTGACAGAAAAGGAGGAAGAGGTCGCTCCATCTACAACTGCCGAAATGGAACGATCTGAGAGAAAACTAGACAAGAGTAAGCAAAAGAAGGAGGAAACCCAAAGGAAGGGAGCTTAGAGAGCAGTGACGCATGCCATACCCGGTCAAAAGCCTTGGATATGTCAAGCGCCACCACACAAGACTCCCCGAAGTCCCTAAGGGCAGAAGACCATAGATCAGTAAGATAGGAAAGTATGTCACCAGTTGACCTCGAACGACGAAAGCCATACTGGTGATCAGAGAGAAGAGAATGAGACTCCAAATGATCCAGGAAATGAGAGTTGAGGAGAGTTTCAAAAATTTTAGATAGAACACAAGTGAGAGCTATAGGTCGATAGTTAGAAGGGTCAGAGCGGCTACCTTTTTTCGGGATCGGCTGAACAAACGCACGCTTCCAGCATAGAGGAAAAGTATTAGTATTAAGGCATAGAGAGTAGAGCTGAACGAGGACAGGGGCCAACTCGGAAGCACACTCCCTCAGAACACGAGGGGAATGCCATCCGGGCCACTGGCCTTCCTGACGTTCATAGATTTCAGGATCCCATGCACCCGATCATGAGTAATTATAGGTAGAGGCATGGGACACCTGAGAGGAGAAGGAGTAGGAGGAGGGATGCCAGAATCGAGCAGGGTGGAATTAGATGAAAAAAGGAGGCCGAAAGAGATTAGCCTTTCAGAAGGAGTATTAGCTACAGAACCATCAGAGCGAATAAGAGGAGGAAAGGCAGATTTACAGAAGTTGTTAGAGATATTTTTGACAAGAGGCCAGAAATTTTTATCAGTAGGAGAGCCATGGAGGTCAGCGCACTTCCTTTTAATGAAAGTACGCTTAGTCCGTCGAAGAACATCCCTGCAACGATTCCGAGCTGAATGAAAATTAGCAAGAGTGATAGGAGAAGGAGAGTTTTTCCATTCACGATAAGCATTGTCTCTCTCCCGAAGGGCAAGAGAACAATTGCCATCGAACCATGGATTTTGAGGAGAAAAAGATTTAGTTGAAGATGGAATGAATCTGCCCATCCCTTCAAGGATTACTGCCCCTACCTTTTCAGCAGAGACAGAAGCGTCCCCCGAGACAAAGCAAGATTCACTCCAATGATATAGTTAGCAAAGAAGCGGCGCATTGCCCCCCAATTAGCCCGATTAAAGTGCCAGAAAGTACGTTTAGGGCATGGTGGAGCTGTTGGAGAGAAAGCATTATAACTAAGAGCTATAAGATTATGGTCAGAGTTACCAATAGGAGGGAAAATGGTGTATTTATAACTAGAAGGAGTAGTGGTGAAGCATAAATCAAAGTGTATTCAAGAATTGGTTACGATCTGGAATGTGTGTGGGTTCCCTAATCAACTGCTCCAGATCGTTAAGAATGCTGAATGATTGGCCTCCCTCCCACCTGTATCAGTATGAGAGGACCCAACCACTCAGTGTGGTGTACGTTGAAATCCCCTAAATAGAGGACCTCAGCATTTGGATGAGAAGAAGTAACAGTCTCGTGAGTAGTAGTAAGATATTGAAAAAGACTGGAAAAAATCTGTTCCATTAGGGGAGCAGTAGCAGAAACACAAGATAATTGTAGTAGTAGGAAGACAGATTTTAAGCCATAAAACGTCGAAATTAGGAATTCTAGATTTACGAGACGTGTCACAGGAGTGTTAATGTTAATATAGGCACAGACTCCACCATTTAGACGGAAATTGTGAAAAAAGTTGTAGTTAGAGACATTAAGATTGCTAGAGAAAGAATCCCTGTCAGCTGGGCTCAGACAGAAGTAAAAGGTAGGAAGAGAGGTAGTGAGGTAGTTCAACAGACGCGAGATTAGATCGAAGCCCACGCACGTTAGAAAGGTAATAGAAAGCCCCCGTCTACGCCCAGCCCCACGAACACTCAAATTATATATATTAATATATATATATATAATATATATATATATATATATATATATATATATATATATATATATATATATATATATTATATATATTATCCTTTAATTATTCCTTGATGAAATATATGAGACACGGTGCAGTCATTTGCTAATATTCATTCAAGGAATTGCATATGATTTAAAAAAAAAAATGTTAGGAATTGAACCCATGAATGAAAATTCCAACAACTTGAGAATAATTGCTTTAGAATGTAGGAAAATGTGTGAAAAATCAGGAAAAAAAAAACTGGAGCAAAATCGTGAATGTATGTACAGACGGATATGAGACTTTTACTGCAAAAATAAAGTGTTGTTGAGAAAATTTTAAAACAAAATTGATTAAAAATATAAGACAAATAATTGAGCTATTGCTCTTCATTGTATATTTCAAACATTGTTCAAACCTGTTTTGAGGTTAGACCATGTTTTGAAACCTATTACGAAAATTGTGAGCTTTCTTTAATCAAAGAAATTCATCCATCGGGAAAATTATGCATAAATTTTTTGCAAAGGTTAGAGAAACCGTCATTTCATTTCCTGTCATATGGTTAAACTTGGGAAAATCTTGAAGGGTATGGAAATCAAATGTCAAAGATAGACATTCTAAGAAATTATTGGAAAGGTTAATAATTTTTACATCTGAGTTACGTCAAATGGTTATTTATTTTTGCCTTTACTGCTGATATTATTACCCATTTATATGCTTTAAGGAAGGATAATTTTGCACATGAAATGTACTATAGTGAAAAAGCATTTATGAACAAGATATTGACATATATAAGCCAAAGTAGCTTGCTCAAAATATTTAAATTAGTGATGAAAATTTAAAAAAAAATATAATTCACAATTAAATGACTTGCATCATTAGATAATGATGCACACTTTAATTTTCTTTGCCTTTTACATTGATAATAAACTATGGTTTAGTTGAATTCTTTTACAACTTTCTGTATCATTCTACTACAGGTCACAGCGATTCTCGAAATTTTTTAAAAACTTTACTTCCTTATTGATAAAAATTTCAAAAACTAAAAAAAAAATTCTGTAAAAAACACTACTTATGCTCTTTTACTCAATGAATATGTTGATTATTGTCTTCACAAACACCGAACTTATAGGCTGTAGTTAACTTCCACCAATTTCTACATTCATTTCATTTAACATATCAAAAACACCATCACATATTTTTAGGTTACTTTGTTCATTTTCAATTTATTCTTGTTATTGTTTTTCATAAGATTTAAGAATAACTTCAAAAAAAAAAAAAAAAAAAATATATTATATATATATATATATATATATATATATATATATATATATATAATATATATATATATATATATATATATATAATATATATATATATATATATATATATATATATATATATATATATATATATATATATATATATATATATATATATATATATATAATATATATATATATATATATATATATATATATATATATATATATATATATATATATATATATAATACAAAAATAAGCAAAGAAAAAAAAAAAAAAAAAAATAAAAAAATAAAATAATAAAAATTTTCAACACATCTCTAAATCTTTGCTTTTGTAATCCAGTATTGTTTTAAACTGTTGCATCGATGTTGCAATCAATTTTGTTTAGTTTTTCAAATCTTCCCATATATATATATTATATATATATATATATATATATATATATATATATATATATATATATATATATATATATATATATATATATATATATATATATATATATATATATATATATATATATATATATATATATATATAAATTTCACTTTTAGGAAAATAACTTTTTTATATATTTATAAATATTAAATCCACTTAATTTTCAAATGACACTGTTTTTTGCACGCTATGCTATATTTGTATTTATAACTATCTACCAATATATTACTTTAATTTCTAAGCTATAGGTTTAATTGCAGATTCTCAGCAATTTTTTTTTTAAACAAATTGTGTAGCAATTTATTTTAGTACCAGGATTTCTTCCCTAAAAGTTTAATAAAATAGATATGAATAATTCATGATTCGTTCTGGAAAGCCCTTTCGGCTTCTGTTCTTTAGGGATACTCATTTAAGAAATGGAGATGCCATTCGGTCAGAGTTTTTGAAGATTTTCAGCAAATGGTGTTGGTTTTTTTCTTTTCTTTTTTGATTTTTTTTTTTCATGTTTAGGAATACTGTCATGAAATTTTTTTTTTAACTAAGCCTTGCAGAGTTTTGTTTTTTTAATATTTTTAGAATTATATATATATATATATATATATATATATATATATATATATATATATATATATATATATATATATATATATATATATATATATATATATATATGTTCTGAGGCGCCTTCAGTATTTCTTCACACCACCCCAGTTGCTTGCTCTGTATAGGGGTGTTGTTCGCCCCTTGTATGGAGTATGCGTCACACATCTGGGGTGGTTCCACTCATACAGCTCTCCTGGAAAAGGTGAAGTCTAGAGCTTTTCGCCTTATCAACTCTCCTGCTCTCACTAATTCTCTCCAATCTCTTTCTGCCCGTCGAAATGTTGCGTCACTCTCTCTATACTATCGCTATTACAATGGACACTGCTCTTCTGAACTCTCTGGTCGCATACCTCCTCCATTAAGAAGGGTTCGTGCGACTCGCCTTTCTACACAGTCTCATCCTTTCTCTGTCCATTCTCTGACCCCAGACTTAACCGTTATGCTCAATCTTACATGTACTCTACTGGTAAAGTCTGGAACACACTTCCTTCATCTATTTTCCCAACTTCCCATGACTTAGGCACCTTCAAACGCCGTGTATCAGGTCATGTCGGCCTTTGATTTGACCATGTTCCCGACTTTCCCCCAACTCTGGTGGAACACTTAGTAGGACTCTGGCCTTTGCCCACCAGAAGTGAAATATATATATATATATATATATATATATATATATATATATATATATATATATATATATATATATATATATATATATATATATATATATATATATATATATATATATATATATATATATATATATATATATATATTATAACGCCTCCGTTAAGTAATATAGGCTTTTACGTGAAATGACTTCAAAATTCTCTCTCTTTTATGATAATTTCTTGACGTTTCGTAATGCGAAATAACGAAAGAAGAAGTTAATGCTCCGAAGGTTTTCATCACATTCGAGAGTATTTGTTCTTAAATCGAATTACAAGGCCCTGGATTAT
>SEYY01023476.1:30000-50000 GCA_009176605.1 Armadillidium nasatum
ATAGGATGAGACTGTGTAGAAAAGGGGGTGGCACGAGCCCTTGTCAATGGTGAAGGTAGGTGACAGGAGAGTTCTGAAGATCATTGTCCATTGTAATAGCGATAGTAATTTATATTAATGAATTTGACTGGTAGGAAAAGACTAGAAGGAAATTAGTGAAAGTGGAAGAGTTGATAAAACGAATAGGCCTAGACTCAACCTTTTCAAAGATAGCTGTATGAGTAGAATTACCCAAGATGTGTGAGAACACCCCTATAAAGAGCAAATATCTGGGGTGGCGTGAAAAAATTACAAATGCGCCTTATGACGCCCAACTTCTTAGAAGCTTGTTTAGAAAGAAAAGTAATGTATTTTTCCAAGATATATCACGAGAAACACCATGATTATTAACGACAGCCGAAGATTGGAGTGTGTGCTTATGAAAATTTCATAGTTGTGAGGAATCTGTCGAGTAGACAAAAAAAAAACCAGAAGGTAGGGTGTTTCACAGAATAGAGGTGGCTAGAAAGAAGGAGGTACCACAATGTGCAAGAGTAGAGTTTGCAATACTCACACAAAGTTCATGTGCAAGCAAAGAATCTCTTGTGCTGCGAGGGTGACACAATGTTGGTGGAATGCTATAGATTAAACTCCCTCGGGCTTATGCCGTTGTGGTATCTACAGTAAAGAGAGAGTGAGCCAACTTTATGTAGGAGAGAAAATTGTCAAGGGAGTTTGAAAGTAATGGCATTTTATTAGTTTTTTAGCCTTAAACTCAAAGCTATCCAAATTAAGGGTGGAACTGGAACCACCCCAAATTTAAGAACGGTACTCCATGCAAGGGCTGATGAAACACATATATAATTAGAGTAACTGATTAGAAGGAAAAAATTCCCCTATCTGTTCAGAATTCACAGCTTTTTTTTAGGCCACTTTAGCTACCATTGTGATATGTGGTTTCCAAGATAATTTGCTGTTTTATGTTCAGATCAAGAATATTTATGTTGTTCACAGGTGAGACGGGAGAGTTGTCAAAGGAGATAAGAAAGTTGGGTGGTGTTTTTGAGAGAGAGATGGGAAGAAGCTGAGTTTTTAAAGTATTGAATTTCTCAAGGTTGCGGTGACCACACTGGGAAACTCCATCCATATCGACAAGAATGGGTCGGAAAGATGAAGACGAGAAGCAATTTTAAAAGTAAAAATGGGATCAAATTTAAAATGAGTAAAATAATGGAAAGTTGAGTTGTCAGCATAAGAAAGAACAGAGTTAGAAAAACAAGGTGAGAATGTGGTTGATAAAAAGTAGGAATAATGTAGGGGATAGACAGAACCCTGATAAATACCAAAACCAATGGGGAAAGGAGTAGAAGTCGCTCCATCAACTAGTCCTAGTGTATTACATTAAAAAACGTTACATAGGGACATCAAATCAGTACATTTTTGTGTTGGTACCCTACATATCTAGGCACAGATGACAACGTTGTACTGTTTCCCTGATACTAATTCAAATATAATTGACTTAATTTCAGCTGCAGCGGTTACGAAAAGCTGCTTCATTTGTTCACTGCCACTGATTTGCACCTTGGGTTTGCATTGTTTGTTTTGCATTTAGTTGCTGTTATACGCGTATTCTGCAACTAATTTTATCCACATGTTCACAGGTATTCAATTTCATCATTGAACAAAAAATTTTACATCAAATTTTCACTTCTCACAGCTTCTAGAAGATCACAGCACAAAGCTTGTCTTGCAACATAGTTCTCAACTTCAGGCTTATTTATAATCTGAAGATTAATCCCGCATTTCTTCAGTTTCTAACCCAAGGTTTCGTACGGTGTTTTGGTAGATGCCGTAAGAATCTGTGTAATCACCTCACCTCCTGTATAATTTAAAAAAAAAATTTTTCTGTTATGGTCTGCCTCCCAAGACGTTTCTAGTCATGATCACCACTTCGTCGAAATTTTCCAAGATCAGATTCATAATAATCACTTTGGTAAAACTGGTTTTCTGAGTTTCCAGTCAAATCTTGTCTGGACCTCTTCATAAATCATTCCCCACAATCGTGCTTAAGCAATTGGCTTTTCTTTTTTTATAGCCAACAATCTTTCATATTACCTGCATAGTGGCTCTTGAGTCACTATAAATATATATATATATATATATATATATATATATATATATATATATATATATATATATATAATATATTATATATATATATATATATATATATATATATATATATATATATATATATATTATATATATATATATATATTATATATTATTAACTGAGCTATGTTCACTCTTTTAATTATTTATTATTATTTTAAATACCCTATTTTATAAATAAAAAAAAAAAAAAAAAAAAAAAAAAAATTTATTTAAAACATCAAAAAAAAAAAAAAAAAAATTTTTTTTTTTTTAAAAACAATTCACATCACAATGTATAAAAAGTAATACATTAGAAGACTAGCTTTCGCTTCTGTTTTGAAGCCTCATTCAGGCAAACTGACACGCCTCATTTCTTGCTGAAGTTCTGTGTTAACAATGTGGTAGTTGGTTGTTAAGCAATGATTTGGTACACATTGATTTGAAAAATGGAGAGCGGTGCATGATGGCATTCTGCAACTGATCTATTTTGAAATCCCTGGACGTAGGTTGTAATAGATTATACATATTAAAGGGCCTGATTTTTGGAGCTATGTTACAAACATCCGATGTTGACGGCTTCCCCGCAAAATTTCACAGTGCATTGATCCATCTGAAAAATAACAATAATATCATAATCTGTAAAGCAGACAAAGGTAATAGTGTAGTGATAATGGATAGAAGTGATTACTACACAAAATGCAACGACTTACTCTCTGATATTAACACTTACCAAATCCTTACGAAAAATCCTCATAAACAATCACAACAAACCTTCAATAATTCTTTACAACTTATCCTTAAAGATCACCCCATAGTTTATAAAAAATTAAAAGCATATATGACACAAATTCCACAATTTTATGGCATACCCAAAACTCACAAACAAAATATTCCACTTCGTCCCATCGTAGCAAATACTAACTCTCATACATACAAATTGGCACAATGGTTATCATTGCAACTTAAACCCCTTTTAGGTACTATCTCACCGGCTCATCTAAAAAATACAGACGATTTTATAAACAAAACTTCTTCTCTTAACACCAAAACCCATAAATTCATTAGTTATGATGTTACCTCTCTTTTTACATCTGTTCCTGTCCCACAATTACTTCATCTTCTAACTACTTATATTAATGAAAATAATATTAATTTACAATATCCTTTCCCTCTACTCAAACAATTAATCCATCTCATTTTACAACATAGTTTCTTTCAGCATAACAACACATATTTCAAACAAAAAGAAGGATTGAGTATGGGTTCTCCTTTATCACCAATACTTAGTAACCTATATATGGAGTTGATAGAATATTACTTCATCCTCCCTCATCCTCTCCTTACAAATTGCACATGGCTCCGCTATGTAGATGATATATTTGCAGCCATTCCGAATACATCTGATCCAAAAACCATTCTTAACCATATAAACAACATACATCACAACATAATATTCACTTTAGAAACCCCTCTTCCCACAAAAAAATTCATTGCCCTTTTTAGATACTCTTATTATGTGGGATTCTTCCACAAAACCTCTATATACTATATTCAGGAAACCAACCTCTTCACCTAACTATATACATTGGTACTCTGCCCATACAATTAACACAAAAATAGCCACCCTTTCTTCATTATACCTACGTGCATTAAAGATCTGTTCTCCCCCTCTATTAAAAACAGAAACAGACCTTCTCAGGAACACTTTTAAAAAATTACAATATCCAACACATATAATCAACACTGCATTTAAGAAAGCAAAAACCAAATTTTACTCCATTAAAACAAAAGAACCCACACTAGATAAAAGCTTTTTACCCATCCCACATATCAACCTGCATCATATAAAAAACATAATACCAAAAAATATACATTAAACAAACAATATAATTCTAAAAAAAGTCTTTAAACCACCAAAAAGCCTCCAACCCTAACCCCCCTTGCATTTACAGTATTCCTTGCCAAGCTTGTGAATTGCATTATATAGGTGAAACAACTGAACACAATAGAAGAATTTACCAACACAGATATGACCTAAACATAGATAATCAAAATTCAGCTCTCACTATACACAGACAAAACAATAATCATAATATAAACCTTAAGGACAATTACATCATTAAACACATTAATAATTATAATAAAAGAAAAATGTCCGAAGCTTATTGTATAAAAAATCTACCGAATTACAACCTACGTCCAGGGGATTTCAAAATAGATCAGTTGCAGAATGCCATCATGCACCGCTCTCCATTTTTCAAATCAATGTGTACCAAATCATTGCTTAACAACCAACTACCACATTGTTAACACAGAACTTCAGCGAGAAATGAGGCGTGTCAGTTTGCCTGAATGAGGCTTCAAAACAGAAGCGAAAGCTAGTCTTCTAATGTATTACTTTTTATACATTGTGATGTGAATTGTTTTTAAAAATTTTTTTTTTTTTTTTGATTTTTATAATATATATATTAATATATATATATATATATATATATATATATATATATATATATATATATATATATATATATATATATATATATATATATATATATAATATATATATATATATATATATATATATATATCTATATATATATATATATATATATATATATATATATATATATATATATATATATATATATATATATATATATATATATATATATATATATATATATATATATATATATATTATATATATATATATATATAGGGCGTGTGACCTCATATGAAAGAATATTAATTTAATCCATAAAGTTTTTAACCCAACTGGCAACTTTTTGTCAGAAAGTATTTCAAAGGGAAATTCGAACACATCTCTAAAGACATCTGAAAATTGCCGAAGGGAACGGGGGAAATCGGACCGAAATTCTTGAGCGGATGCAACAAGTTGAGACGCGTAATGCGAAGATGAAGAAGAAGAAGGAAAGGGAAGAACATTGTGTACGCGTCTTTGGGGAACACTCCGTTGATTGGCTGACCAAAGAGATTTTGGAGAGAAAAAGAAAAAGAAAAAAAAAAAGCGAAACTTGGAAGAAAAAAAAAAGAAAAGCAATAAAAGAGGAAGAATGAAAAGATGAATGATTTAATTTTCAGGATAAATGTAGAGGGATGAGAATTGCATTGATTGGAACGTGGCTTTTTTTTTTTTGCGGTTGAAGCCACGTTAAAAAATAAAGATTGGAAAAAAGGAAATTCTCCTCGTAAAGAAAAACTTCAAATTTAATTTCTCTTTATTGTTCTTTCATGTTTCACACTCAATACAAACTAACAAGACTGAATGGAATTACTTTTCCTTTCATTCAACTTTCGCTAATACCCTTCATAAATTTTAAACTATACCCAATATTTCTTTTTATATATATATATATATAATATATATATATATATATATATATATATATATATATATATATAATATATATATATATATATATATATATATATTATATATATATATATATATATATATATATATATATAATGATGAATTTCTGCAGACGACACTACCTTGCATCAAGCAGGATATGGTGTTGAGTATATATATATATATATATATATATATATATATATATATATATATATATATATATATATATATATATATATATATATATATATATATATATATATATATATATATATATATATATATAGTAATATATATATATATATATATATATATATATATATATATATACTATATATAATTTCTATCTTGGTAAACAATTTCGTCTCTCTGTTACTTGGATTTCCACTTCTTGGAAAGAGTAATGAGTGCTTCTTGGAAAGAGTAATGAGTGATACTTTGGTCTGTCATGGGAGGGGTCCGCCACAACGAGACATCCCAGGAGTCTGGGTGAGGCCCCAGATACCCTCTACCCCACCCTCTACTCCTCAACATCCCCTACCCTCCCCCAACCCCTCAATCCCTAAAAATTATTGAAAATAAATAAAATAAAATAAAAATAAGTATTAATTGAAAATAATTAAAAACAGTTAAAAATAAATAAAAATAAATAAACAAATAAATAAAAGAGAATAGGTGAAAAATAGAAATGCAGCCCGCGCTCCCGATGTGCGCGACATTCCTACCCGCATCAAAATAAAAAGCAGAGCTGGGAGCCGTGGAGCCGAAAGATTTTGGCGAGTTGGAGCAGGAGCGTTTCTTGGATTATGGGTGGAGCTGGAGTTCAAAGCTCCGAATGTATTCTCTTATCATTTTAGCATTCATTATTTTATCTTATTCATTCTTTTTAATTTTTATTGTAATTCATTACTTCTCAATGTGAATTGTGAAAAAATTTTTCTGTATTATATATATTATATATATATATATATATATATATATATATATATATATATATAATATATATAGTATATATATATATATATATATATATATATATATATATATATATATATATATATATATATATATATATATATATATATATATATATATATATATATATATATATATATATTATCAGGCTAATATTTATAATAATTAATTCAGTAATCAGTAATACTGAAGGCATACAGAAATATAAAATAATTATAATTTTCTTTAAAATTAATTTTTAAGTAACATTTTCACAATGAAAACAAGGCAATGTAATAAATCATCAGTATCAAAATATTTAAAAAAAACAAAAATGAAATTGAAGAAAATATTTTGCTTTGCCAAGTTGCAAAAGATGAAGTTATCTGTGGATTGAAAATAAGCGTTAACACATCTAATTTAAAAAAGCCATTCGCAAAGGCAACATCGTGAATTCTTTTAAAATAGTAGAAGAGAACCAAAGTAAGGTTACACAAGTTACTCAAAACACTTCATGTTTTCAACCTTCTATTTCAAGATTTGTAACAAGTCAAAAGGTGACGATATCAATGACAGCTGAAAAATCTAAAACTCATATTATCCATTGAAGTTGTTAATGGAGTAGTACCCTTAAAATTCTTTTCCACTCTAGCATCTACTGGATTAAATGGAGAAATAGCGAAAAAAGTCAGGTCTTTCTATGGAAAGCATGATGTCAAAAAAATGGTGATAAATGAAGCTGAAAGGCAGAAAAAAGTGCTGAAGCAAATGTTCCAATGGATAATTTTTATTTCTAAAAATAGATATTTGTACTAGAGAGAATAAATTATTTTGCAATAAATGTCCAATTAACCAACTCAGATGACAAAATAACAATACGTACTTTAGAGTCCGAGATATGAAAGCACAACATACATCAGAATTTATAAGAAATGTAATTGAAGAAAGTTTGAACTTATTAAAGAGCATCTGTAATGGATAATGCATCCAACATGATAAGTGCAATAAATGAACTCAATGTAGACCCCCTCTGAAAATAGATAATACGAATTTAGAGTGTGAATCCGAAATTTGTATCACTGAGCCAGAAAATTTTGATGGAGGTTTAGAAACGGAATTAATTAAAGATGTGGAATCTTCTTTCACTGCTGTAAAAATAGAACACATGCAATGTGTTATGCATACGTTATAGCTCGCAATCAGAGAATGGTTTGAAAGGATAACATGTCCATACTCTTATAGCTAATGTAGGTCGAATTGTTGTGACTTCACGAACACCAAAAGTTGAAACTATATTAAAACATAAAGGAGGAAAAGTTGCTATCTTAGACCAAGCAACTAGGTGGGGTCATACCTACCTAATGATTTAGCGCCTTTTAGAACTAAGGAATACATTAATTCACATGGCTCACTTTATATTTATCTTTTAGCTGACGTCTGATCTATCTCGTATTTCAAATTGGGGCAAAGAAAATATGGTCATTTTCAATGCATCAAATTCTCAGTTCTTCCTTCTCTCTACTCGACACAACCTTCCGCACATCTATAATATCTTTTTCGAAAGCATGTAACTCAAATTTTCGCCTGCCATTAATATACTCTGTGTTTCTTTTTCTCGCCAACTTCCTTGGAAGAATCGCATTACTTCTCTTTCTAAACAAACTTCTAAGAAGTTGGGTGTTCTGAGGAGCTCTAGGAATTTCTTCACGAAACCTCAGTTTCTTGTTCTTTTTAGAGATGTTGTTTCCCCTGTATGGAATACGCCTCACATCTGTTTTTTTTCCACTCATAGAGCTCACTTTGAAAAGGTAGAGTCTGAAGGTTTTTCGTCTTATTCGCTCTCGCTAATCTCTGCAGTCTGTTATTGTGTCACTATTTCTAAAATGTTGCTTTTTACAATGGGCAACAGCTCTTTTGAGCTCTTCCATCGCATACTTCCTTCCACTGATAGGGGCTCGTTGGAGACTCCTTTCTACACAGTCTCATTCTTTCTTTGTCCAACTCTCTGACTCCAGACTTGAATCGCTATGTTCAGTCTTACATGTACTCTGCTGGTAAACTCTGAAGCACTCTCCTTTAATTCAATTTTTTCAACTCCCTTTGACTTGCGCACCTTCAAAATCATTTATTGAGACATGTCTACCTTTATCAAACCACGTTTAAGATATTCCCCCAACTCTGGTGGAAATTGGTAGGTCTCTGGCCTTTGCCTACCAGATGATATATATATATATATATATATATATATATATATATATATATATATATATATATATATATATATATATATATATATATATATATATATATATATATATATATATATATATATATATATATATATATATCAAAACCCAAGAGCACAGAATATTCGCTCCTAAATTCTATCTCATTCACTCACCATCACTTTCCTCTATCCCCTGGGGTCAATTTTGAAGTATTCTTTGCTTCGACCATCTCCAAATTTGATAATACATTGTAGACAGTTAGCAGAGTCTCTAAACCTAGGGTATGCAAATTTCATATCCAAGGACCCGATACCGAAAGCGCTTAAGGATCTTAAAATGAGAGTCAAACATGTCACTTGCACCAAATGACCAAGTTTCATTGAATTTAGTTGCTAATATATTAATGTAAATTGCCTGAAATTAGAAACACCTGCTCATCTTACTGTATTTAAAATGCTTCAAAGCTTTCAGGAATTTAGTTGATACACATTTTTATTGTTTAAGTTGGAAAATGGAATGAAAGAATGGGAGAAATTTACAGAAATTATTTTTATCCTAATTTGCAAACAAAGCATGTTAAATGGTTGCAATTTCTCATTTGTACAAAAATTAGATTTTATGGGTGTAACAAGTTGTAAAACTTATAATTATTCACTAAATAAAATACTTTCATTTACAAGTTTCATAAAAAAATAGAAACCGAAGTATACCTATGTATTTTAAACTTTTAATTTAAATATTTTGATGTAAATATTTGCATTTATATAGTTTTTTTCTGTTTCCAGTTGTAGTCCATAATTTAGAGTTCTATGTACTCAGACGCCTCAAGCCGTAATAAATTAGAAACATTACAGGCGTAGCAAACAGGAAAGACATTTCACATATATTTCACACTTACACTTTCTCAAAATCAATAATGAATTCAATATTTTCTCCTCCCATTTACAGAATCTTTTTTAGAAAAGTTCTCCGTAATTTACTCACTAATATACGTACATACCAATATATATGGCTTGTATTTAGAAAACTCCTTCCCCTTATTCGCTCAAGTTGTTGAAATAACATCAACAGTGGTAAAATTATTGTAAATTAGTATATTTGGCCAAGTAAACTTTTATCGAGATACGATATACATTTGAAAAAGACCAATGTTGTTTTCAAGCATTCAGCAAGTTTGCTCGAAAAGACTTGTCATAAACTGTTACTAAAGATGCAATACTAAGCAAATAATTTGCAAAGAATCTCAAAAGTGGAGTACCAAACGAGATTTTATATATATATATATATATATATATATATATATATATAATATATATATATATATATATATATATTATATATATATATATATTATATATATATATATATACATACATCACCTCGGGCAAGGCCCTATTCAAGGAATGGGTGTTAGAGAAACAAAAGAAAGAATAATAATAATAATGAAAAAATAAAATAAAATAAAAATAAAAATCTACAAGTCCCATCTAACGCAAATTTCTTAGGTGGACACAGACGTGGGCTTTAAAGAAATTGAGATTAAATTCGGGAGGAAACACAGAAGATGGGAGAGATTTCCACAGAACAGTGGTAGCTGGAAAGGAGGAGGCACCAAATCGGACAAGCCTGGAGTTGCCTATGTCTACACAAAATTTATGTGCAGATAATGTATCCCTTGTGCTATGAGGACTCCGTAAAGGTGGAAGAATGCAAGTGGACATCTCCCTTGATCATTTGCCGCTACAGAAAAGAGACAAGGCACCAACGTCAAGTCTCAAAGATAAAGGGTCAAGCGAATCAGAAAGTGCGTAAGTCTTTTAGCCTTTGACTCAACAATATCCAAAAGACGGGTGACACCTGAGCCACTCCAGATACGAGAGCAGTACTCCATACAATGGCGGATGAGACCCTTGTATAATTGGAGTAACTGCGACGAAGAAAAAAATTTTCAACAGGAGAGACGGGAGAACCATCGAAAGAAATAGAAAAAGTTAGTTGTCTTTGAGAAGGAGATTTCTAGAAATTGAGTTTTTAAAGAGTTGAATTTAACAAGGTTGAGACGGACCCACTGGAAAATTCTATCCAGATCATCAAGAATGGATTCGGAAAGATGAAGACGTGAGGCAATTCTAGAAGCAGAGGAAGGAGCATATTTGTAAAGAGTAGAAGAATGGAGGGTTGAGTTATCGGCATATGAATGGATAGAGTTAGATGAGCAGCTGAGAAGATCATTAATGAAAAGTAGGAATAGAGTAAGAGACAAGACAGAACCCTAAGGAACACCACTATTGACAGGAAAGGAAGAAGCAGTCGCTCCACCAACAACAGCCGAAATGAATCGATTAGAAAGAAAGCTAGACATAAGTAAGAAAAGAGAAGGAGAAAACCCAAAGGAGGGAAGCATGATAAGCAGTGACGCATGCCATACCCGGCCAAACGCCTTAGATATGTCAAGTACTACCACGCAAGTCTCCCCATGGTCCCTAAGGGCAGAACACCATAAATCTGTGAGATGGGAAAGTATATCACCAGTAGACCTCGAACGTCGAAAGCCATACTGATGATCAGAAAGAAGGGAATGAGATTCCAGATGATCCAAGAAGTGAGAGTTGAGAAGGGTTTCAAAGATATTAGACAGAATACAAGTGAGAGCTATAGTGCGATAGTAAGAAAGATCAAAGCGGCTACCTTTCTTCGGAATAGGTTGGACTAATGCGCGCTTCCAACACTGAGGGAAAGTACTAAGTATTGAGGCATATAGAGAAAAGTTGAACCAAGGTCGGAGCTATCTCAGAAGCACACTCCCTTAAAACTCGGGGAGGAATGCCATCCGGGCCTCTTTCATTCCTAAGTTAGAAGGATCAGAGAGGCTACTTTTCTTCGGAATTGACTGGACCAATTCGCGCTTCCAACACTGTATTAGTATTGAGGCATTGAAGGAAGAGTTGAACGAGGGACGGAGCCAGCTCAGAAGTACACATCCTTAAAACTCAGGGATGAATGCCATCCGGGTCTCTTTACTTCCAAACGTACATAGATTTCAGAAGCCCATGCACCTGATCAAATGTAATCACAGGTAAAGGCATCTGAGAGGAAGAAGAAGTAGGAGGAAGATAGCCAGAGTCGTCCAGGGTGGTTTAGAGGAGAACAGGAGGCCGAATAGATTAGCCTTTTCAGTTGGAGTGTTAGCAACAGAACCATCAGAGCGAATAAGAAGAGGAAAGGAAGATTTACAGAAGTTGTTAGAGATGTTTTTGACAAGAGGCCAGAAAATTTATCAATAGGAGAGTTTAGAAGTTCAGCACACCTTTGTTTTGTGAAAGTGCTCATCGAAGAATATCCCTGCAACGAATCCGAACTGAATGAAAATTAGCAAGAGGGATAGGAGAAGGAGAGTTTTTCCACTCTCGATACGCGATGTCTCTAGCCTGAATACCACGAGAGCAGGCGCGATCGAACCATGGATTTTGAGGAGAGAAAGATTTAGATGAAGAAGGAATGAACCTACTCATCCCATCAACGATTACAGCCCCCACCTTATCAACAGAGACTGACGCGTCTTCAGAGACAAAGCAGTCCCTGGAGAAATAGTTAAGTACTCAAAAAAAGTAGAAAAATCTGTTCTATTAGGAGAACAGTAGTGTATATATATATAATATATATATATATATATATATATATATATATATATATATATATATATATATATATATATAATATATATATATATAATATATATATATATATTATATATATATATATATCATATCAGTTCAATTACAGATATTTTCCATTTTATTATCATCATTATCTTGCTGGCATTTCTGAATTTCTGATTCAAACATTTTCAGTTGTGTTTTGCTTAGTTTATTTACATACTTTTTCTTCTCATATAAAATTCCGCTTTCAATTATTAAAATTTCGACATTTATATCACATGAAAGAAATGCTTTCCATTCAATATTTATTTTTCTCACCGACAAGACGGCCCCTTTTGTTAATTTTGTCTTTATAATTTGATATGATATACCTAGAATATTACAAGTAATTTTTGCTTTGTTTTTCTTGAGCCTCACTTCCTTCCCAACCTTATCGGTTTTCAGATATTATCCTATCTCTTTACTGCTCAGGTATAGAATAGACTTCAATCATTTCACTTTCTTTTGGCACTCATTTTTCTTTCCTTTCATTTCTGCTTGGGATTATTTTTATACCTTTTATTACGGTACAAATATTACGTTAATTTTGGAAACTTTTTTCAAAAAAATTATTGAAAATATCTACTAAATTTACTAAGCATTCTTCAACCTCTAACTACTTCACAACTAATTTATTTTCATTCCCTCAATCCTGCACGTTAGAAACTTCCTCAATACTTCGGGATTATAAAAATTAACAGCTTCCTATTATTTATTTCTCGATCGATCCTCAAAGCAAACTGTAGTCATAATGGCTGACTGATCACGGTATTAATGTTTATTATAAGCTCCTTAAATAGCGTTGTTCTTTTTAATATCCCCGAGCACTCTACCTGATCTGTCAGTAGAAAGCACTATTAATGGCTCATCACTTTATCCTCATAATCAAGTAATTGTTCGTTTATATATATATATATATATATATATATATATATATATATATATATATATATATATATATATATATATATATATATATATATATATATATATATATATATATATATATATATATATATATATATATATATATATATAATATATTTTTTATTATTTAATTTATATATTATATTGCCACTTCATCATCACATGAGGATGACACAATCATATTGGAATAATACTTAAATAAAATTCTTTTTTTTTTTTTAAGCTAGAAACCGAAGCTTAATAATAGTCCTTCTAAATAAGATAGAAGCAAACCAATAATAATGAATAGAATATCTAAAAAAAAAAGCTAAAAATCAAACGTTTTAAACTATAAATAATTCAACCTACTAAATATTCCTTTGAAATGAGAACAAATTTTTTACTTAATTAAAAATAATAATAATACGTACGGGCTCGAAGTCATTCTTGGCTAATTAAAAAAAAAAAAAAAAGAAGTTTTTTTTTTAAGTAATCTCTCCACAAAAAAAAAAAAAAAAAAAAAAAATCACTAAATAAATACAAAAATTTAAAAGATAAATAAATAAAAAAATCAACAAAGAATTTCAAAACATTATTCGAAGAAAAAGAAATATTTAACATACTTTTAGTTTCATGTTACATTGTAATGTTTGGAATTTTGCAAAACTGTAAAATAAATTCGTAGCACACATAAATATATTAGTTATTTTCATATCACATGCAATTCTAAACATTAAATTCATTTATCCTTTTATATATATATATATATATATATATATATATATATATATATATATATATATATATATATATATATATATATATATATATATATATATATATATATATATATATATATATATATCAGGGTTATGACTTTTTTTACAACCCAATGTTCCTGTTATATAAATCGATGAACTTTGGTTAAAAAGTAATGAAAAGGTATTAATTAATTTGATTTAGTGTTTGAAAAAGGCCACCCTCAAACCGAATTATCGATTTCACTATATAAGTGTTAGGGTACAAATCAAAATATTTCAGAAGCTTTATTTTCAAACTCGAATGATGTAACTGGATAGTAAGTACATATTACCTTTTGGAGCGTTAATTTCAATTGTTTTAATTTCCACAGTTTATTCAGAAGAAAATAAATTTACAAGTTTGCAATATTATAGTAGGCCCTAAACTGCTAAATACAATAATAAAACTAATAATAATAATAATAATAATAATATTAATAATAATAATAATAATAATTGCATTACATTACCCTGAAAAGGGGCTTCTAAGGGGATACATATTGGTTTCAATTGAACCCCAAAGTTTAATGATAAATAATTCATCATATATTTTAATAACCATTAAGATACAAATATGATCCATATAAAATAAAATGAGTAATAATAAATATAGTAATGATAATACATAAAGTTGTAAAGATGGCAATAATAATAATGATTAGAACAAAGCTAATACTAACAAGAAATGTCCAGTCATGATAAGAGTTTTTTAGAATTAACAGTTAATTTCTATAGCATAACATACGTAATTAACAAATACGAAATTACAAACGAACATAAAACACAAAATTGCATATCATTCAACAAGTAAAAATATCTATATAACAAAAAAATATTACTGGGTGTTTAGTATAATGACAGCATAATATAAAATTATTGTTTTCTTTAAGCAAAATAAATGTAAGCTGAAATTTATCTTTTTTTTTTTTTTTTTTTTTTTTTTTACAGACGTATTAGAAAAATCTTGAAGGCACCTCTGATTGCTCGTTCCGCTCACTGATTTGCTCTGGGAATGTCCACTATCAATGGTTCTTGATTCCAAAACTTTCACTGTTTTACGCTTGCGGTTCGAGTTTCGGGTTAATAACTTTGTACGAGTTACTAGTGTCGATGCTGTTTAGGTTTTGACATATTTCTTGCTTGTACATGTGGAAGTTCGTTCCTATGTGGAAATATATTATATAAAATAGGGTCATGTTACAGTTCCTATTTTTATTTTTTTATTCAAAAAGAGCTTTTATGACATTTTTCCATTTATATAAATATTTTTTCTAATAGACGAACTCTTGACTTTTGGGTGTTATTCCTATGAATTTACTGACTCTTGACTTTTATTCTCGGTCTCTGATTCGATTTCGGAGGTTCACAATGTTGATTTTGCGGTTTCTGTTGTTATAAATGGCTCCAAGTGCACTTTTCTTCTTTGTGAAAGGTGAATAGCATTGGAACTCGCAGCCTTCCAAGTTGAATACTCAACCTGTCATTTACTTTCGATTTGCAATTGATATAATTTTTTATCCTCACAGAATAGCCATTCATTATCTTTTTTGGTTATGTCAAATACTTCATACAATTGATCATATTTTATTAGTTTTACACATTCATCTTAGGTGTTCAACACTTTAGCCAAGTTTGTTTGTACAACTTCAATTGATAATATGTGAAATTTATTTTTTTTGCGATAAACTTGTTACTTCTTTCGCGATTTCCATTGTACATTGTTTTCTACCTTTGATAGGAGCAGATGCTCCAAAAAACAGATAGCGACCAACAATTGTGATTTTGACTGGTATCCTGCTGTTGTTTTCTAGTGAATATTCTCTAGTTGAACAGCTTTTTTCCTTTTTGATTCTTGAAATCTTAAGAGATTCTTCGTCCAGACTTTCTTGTTTCTTGTCGTGGTAGAAGCATTTACGAGACTATAGGATTATACAAAAAAAGTACATATAAAATGTAGATCTTTTAGAAAAGCTATTATATCGTTGATCATTCAAAAAGCTTCCATACTCTAACAAATGATGATTGAACTAAAATAATCGATAGAAAAGCATTGAAACACAAAACACAACAAGCTTCTCCAATGCCCTTTAAACGACTGATGACAGCACCAGTGCTCACACATATATAGCTACTCGAACATGTGGAGCTGAGTCACAGTCATAACGTTCCAGAATGTTCGAAACTGTCCAGGAAAAAATGTAGAAAGCTCCAGAAAGTCATAATCCTGCTACCTATCTATATACGACTTTAGGAATTTAGTGATATGGGTGGCTTTTTTTAAAAAAAAAATAAAAGTAATTAATCCCTTTTTCATAACATTTTAGCCAAAGTTCATCAATTTTCTGATAAAACAAATTCACATATTAAAAAAACAAAAACAAAAAGTCATAACCCTAATATATACTCCTTTGATCTATTTTAATTAATAACTTTCTTGACTGGCACACCTTCAATATATAATATATATATATATATATATATATATATATATATATATATATATATATATATATATATATATATATATATATATATATATATATATATATATATATATATATATTATATATATATATATATATATATATATATATATATATATATATATATATATATATATATATATATATATATATATATATATATATATATATATATATATATATATATATATATATATATATATATATATATATATATATATATATATATATATATATATATATATATATATATATATATATATATATATATATATATATATATATATATATATATATATATATAATATATAATATATTATATATATATATATATATATATATATATATATATATATATATAAATATATATAATATATATATATATATATATATATATATATATATATATATATATATATATATATATATATATATATATATATATATATATATATATATTATATATATATATATATATATATATATATATATCTATATATATATATATAACAAAGGTGATACTTAAATAGAACGTCATTTGCACACAATAAAAGCAAAACTCATCCCGAAAACTCAAAGTGAAATCAAAATGAATTGCCTTCGTCACAAATGCCGATAATTTCATTTTTGCGCTTAATTCAGATTTATCTTGAATCTAAAAATCATTTTTCTTCTGACGCTCGTTTTGAGGTGAGCGGATTGGCTGATGCCGCGTCGCCATTCATATACGTCATCGTTCTCTGAAGAGGTTTTTAAGACATTCTTCGAAGTTTTCGAGACGTTTCCCGACATTGACGTAAGAGCCCATTGTCCTCCTTCTATTGAAAGATTGGTCATTTTTCCCATTTTTCCACTATATATATATATATATATATATATATATATATATATATATATATATATATATATATATATATATATATATATATATATATATATATATATATATATATATATATATATATATATATATATATATATATATATATATATATATATATATATATATATATATATATATATAATATATATATATATATATATATATATATATATATATATATATATATATATATATATAATAATGGCGACAACAACAGTAGTCCCGGAAAAGCCCGGGAGGCTGCTTCCAAAAGTAGCCCCTCATCCACCGCTTCCCCTATCACTACTAGAGAGTTGGAGGCCTCCGGTGATGGGGTTGGTGACACCAGGACTCTGCATCCAGCTTGTCCTGATGCATGGTCTATTTTTTTTCATTAATTTCTGCAACATTCGTAGCCTACATTCCAATTTCCACTTTGTTGAATATCACCTCTCTTCTTCTAGACTTCAACTCTTGTTCTTGACTGAAACTCATAGGTTTGAGCGTTCTGATAGCAAACTCTATTCTATTTCCTCCTACTGTGTCTATTCTCAAGTTTCCGCCAAAAGCGGCTGTTGTGCATAAGTGCGCAACAATGTCGTTTGTTCTCTTGTCCCGGATTTGTAGAATGACTCTCTTCCCATTCCGCAACTAAATTCATTTGTTCTATTTATTTATCCCCTAATTCCACTGACTATCCTAAATTCTTCGACTATTTAAACTACAAAACAGAGCACATTCTCTCTTCTTCTCTCTTTGAAATCATAATATTAGGAAATTTCAATTTTCACCACCGCCAATGACTTTCATCTAGTTCTCATGATATAGCTGGTGAACATTTTGCTACCCTAAAATGACCTTGAGCAGTTGGTGCAGCTCCCTACTCGTATCCCTGATCGTCTTGGAGATGAACACAACATTCTAGACCTTTTCTAACTTCTAATCCTTCCTTATACTGTTAAAGTCTTTCCTCCTATGGGTTCTTCCGATCACCTTCTTATCTCTGTATCCTCTTCTATCTCTTTGAGTCTTCCGGAAAGACCCCCTTCTATTGAAAGGAAATGCTTGTGGCATTTCGGTGCCTCAAGCTGGTCAGACTTGTGGTCGTACTTCTTTGATTATTGCTTCCGTGGGAGGGGTCCCTCGGAGTGAGCAAAACGCATTACCGAGGTGATTCTCTATGGCATGGAGGAATACATTCCATTTTCTTTCCTTTCTACTAAACCTAACAATCCTTGGTTTAACTCGGCTTGTTCTCGCGTATCCGCCTCAGGGATGCTACCTTCAGGGATTACCATCGTCTTCAAACTCCAAAAACTCACGCAACTTATATTTCATCCCACAATCGTGCAAAATGCTTGAGCATTTTCTTTTAACTAATTCAAAATCCCGAAAAGAAAGCAAGCTTTTGAAATGTTTGGGAAATGTCTATCATCACCTAAGAACTGGAAGCTCCCTGCGATGCGGTTGGTGCAACCAAAACTCTATAGCCGGCATCTTCTAGTTCACAGTGTCCTTTTTTCAAATTTACGGGACATTTTGTTACACTTCTTTGATTTTTTTCCTTTTGCAATTATAATTATTTCGGCGCGAGGAATCCTTTGAGTACTCTGATAGCAAATCTGAGATGATTCCCTCTGGCATAAAGGACCATTTTGCATTCTCTTTCTCTTCAACAAAACATTATAAACCTTAGTTTTATTGTTTGTTTTCTTGCTAGTAGAAGCAGAGACGCTGCTCTTAGGAATTACTCAAATTTCAGTCTCAAATTTCAGAATATCAATTTCTTTCTTTTCATCCCGGATTCGTGTTAAATCTATTTAGCATAACATTTAGAATTCTTTCTAGAAAATGCAATACTCTTTCTGGTTCTTCTTCTTTGTCCTTTTCTAACATTTCGCACAAAGACGTAAACTCTGACGTTTCTTCTTTCTCTTTAATTTCTCTTATTCCTACTTTACTTCCCTCCAACTCATTTATGCTTATTCTTGAAATTTTTAATAAATATGTGATTTCTGTTTTCTATGAGCTTAATTAATACTAAGAAGGCTTTCAATTCTGACGGTATCCCACCTATGAATCTTAACACTTTTGATCTTGGTAAACGATTTCTTCTATGCTATTCAACATTCACCTTGTTTTCCTTGTTTGACAGAGTACTTTTATTCTGTCTACGCAACAAATAGTTGACCACACTCAGCCAACTTACTATCTTGCCACTGCTTATATCCGTTTCCCGAGGCACAAACAGTAAAGTGATTGACTCACGTGCTTTAAGTTTTGAGCACCAGTTCGATTGCACTTGCAACTCTTAAGTATATTATATAGAAAAGTTCCTCTCCTCGAATAGGGCTATGCCTTAAGATGTGAAATTTTATATTTTAAAAAAATGTTCTTAAACACGTTTTCGAGTTTATCTTTAACCGGAAGATTTAATGAATATTTGGAGACATGTTAAACCACCTATTCTTATCTCTTATTATCAGTATGGCTTCCGTAAGGGACGGTTAGCTGGTGATTTTCCTTAATCTCTTACTCTTTGTCTCTTGCTCTTCGGCCT
>SEYY01023476.1:55000-60000 GCA_009176605.1 Armadillidium nasatum
AAAGAAGAAGAAGAAGAAAAAAAAAAAGTTAAATAAGAAATAAAAGTAAAAGACGTGAAAGATGAAATTTCTTTTCTTCCAAAACATTAAATTCTCCCCTTGCAACTTTCTAGGGAATCCCCAAAGCTCTCAGCTTAAACGTGCTCCTTCTTCTGTCTTCATACAAAGACGGCTCAATTATTGTTGTATTGTGTGATGACTCTCGGTCGGGTGAGATTTTGCTCGTCGCCTCTCTCATTTCTTACTATTTTTTTTCCTTTCTTTCTTTTTTTCCATCTCTTAGGAGAAAATGTTTAACACTGGAAGCTGTAATACATGCACACATATGCAATCGTTCATACATTTATATACTGGTCATGTATGAGTATGTTTTGTAAGTAGTACGTACACACAAAATCAAATAGTCATAAAATGGACGCAAATGAATTTGTTTTCATTAGTAATTAAAACTTTCACACGTATAATCATTAAAAAAAAAATACTGGACATGTATGAGATACGTTTTGTTCATTAAGGAAAACATACACACATACAGTTATTCAAATATTAATACACGAATTATAAATGAGAATGTTTTGCAAGAAATACAAATTCACACATTTTATATTCACACACCATGCATCTATGAGTAGTTTTAGTAAAGTCTTACAACCTTATATATGTGTTGAACACCCTCAGTTATTCACACAATCATAAGCTCAATCATAAAATATATACATTCAAAAATATATATTAGATCGTACACCAAAATATATGAATAATATCTGTAACGAATATTTTGAACTTTTTTAGTAACTTAAATGGACAAATATTTAAAACAAATAAAAGGAATATTTATTTTTAAATAACCATTTACCTCAGTTAAATATTATTTAAGCCTAAGAACAATTCGAAAAAGAAAAAAAAAAAAAAAAACTCGTATCCCAAATATTGAAAATGTCCTATAAGAAAATAAAATTACAGCGTTAGATTATTATTAAATATTTATATTAATGTTACGTTACTTATATAATATAGTCGTAAGAAATTCATCAAGGTAACTCTTTAGCATTCACTGAATAATCTCCATTCACTTTCTAGCAACCAAACTAGAAAATTAGGTTAGGTTAAGTATATATATATATATATATATATATATATATATATATATATATATATATATATAATATATATATATATATATATATATATATATATATATATATATATATATATATATAAAAAAAAAAAAAAAAAAAAAAAAAAAAAAAAAAAAAAAAAAAAAAAAAAAAAAAAAAAAAAAAAAAAAAAAAAAATATATATATATATATATATATATATATATATATATATATATATTATATATATATATATATATATTATATATATATATTTTATAGGTTTGCTTGTATAAATTATTATATATTCATATATATATATAATTAAATACCAATATATTAAATTATTAGAGTATATATATATATATATATATATATATATATAAATATATTATATATATATATATATATATATATATATATATTATATATAATATTATATTATAGGGATGGAGCAATACCAAAATTTTAACCAATACGATACCGATACCAATAATTTTAAACCACCCGATACCAATACCGAGTACCGATACCGATATAAATTTATTTTTAGTGAACTCATGAAAGTTGAAACAAGATTGAAAATATTCAATAATCATAAATTTTAGGTTTTCTGCTATCTTTAATACCTAGTTATTTTGTACTCGCATTGCTAAACAATATTATTGATATGTGATATATGGTAGGTGCCACCGAGACTTTGCATCCGACTTGCCTTAGTGCATCATCTATTTCCTTCATTAATTTCTGCAACATTCGCGGTATTCAATACAATTTCCATTTTGTTGAACATCACCTCTCTTCTTTTAGACCTAACCTCTTATTCTTGACAGAAACAGATAATAAACCATTTTCTGTTTCCTCTTACTGTCTCTATCTTCAATTTTCAGTAAAAGGAGGTTGTTATGCTATGTACGCTACAATTTTGTTTATTATCGTGTCTCTACTCTGGAGTCTTATGAATTTTCCATCTTGTGGCTAAAGCTCTCTTGCCCATTCTACATCTACATTCATTGATTCTGTTTATTTATCCCTTAATTTATTGACAATCCTAATGTCTTTGACTATGTAAACTCCAAACCAGAGAATATTTTCTCTTTCTTCTTTCTCAGAAATCATCATATTAGGTGGTTTCAATATTCACCGCCACCAATGACTCTCTTCTACTTTTCAAGACACAGCCGACAAACGTGCCTTTCAATTCTCCGTCCAAAACGACCTTGAATAATGGGTGCAGCTCCCTACTAGTATCCCTGATCGTCATGCAGATAGACCCAACACTCTAGACCTTTTTCTAAACTTCTAATCTTTCTCTTTATACTATCAAACTCTATCTTCCTCTAGGTTCTTCCGATAGCTTTCGTATCTCTTTGGAGTTTAACTGGACTTTGATTTTGGAATTCCTCCAACTCAAGTTGAAATTTGTAGGTCTCTGTCATTTGCCTATGCACCAGAAGATATATATATATATATATATATATATATATATATATATATATATATATATATATATATATATATATATATATATATATATATATATATCCTCCGGTGGGCAAAGACCGGAGGCCTACTGAATTCCACCGGAGTTGGAAAAATGCTATTCAGGTCGATGTTGGCCGACGTGTCAAGATACACAGCGTTTGAAAGTATGCAAGTCAAAGGAAGTTGGGAAAACAGATAAAGAGAGTGTGTTCCAAACTTTGCCAGTAGAGTATATGTAAGATTGAACATAGCGGTTAAGTCTGGGGTAAGAGAGTTGGACAGAGAAAGGATGAGACTGTGTAGAAAGTCGTGTCTCCCGGGCTCTTCTCAATGGAGGGGGTATGCGACGAGAGAATTCAGAAAATCAGTGTCCGTAGTAATAGCGATGGTATAGAGAGAGAGTGACACAACAATTCGACGGGCAGAAAGAGATTGGAGAGAGTTAGTAAGAGCAGGAGAGTTGATGAGGCGAAATGCTCTAGACTCCACCTTCTCAAGTAGAACTGTATGAGTGGAGCCACCCCAGATGTGTGAAGTGTACTCCATACAGGGACGAACAACACCCCTATACAGAGAAAGCAACTGGGGTGGCGTAAAAAAACCACGAAGGCGCATCAGAACACCCAACCTCTTAGAAGCTTGTTTAGAAAGAGAAATAATGTGATCTTTCCAAGAAAGATCACGAGAAAAAGAAACACCAAGAATATTAAGAACTGATGAAGGTTTGAGTTGCGTTTTTTTCGAAGAAGATATCATAGTTGTGTGGAAGATTGTTTCGAGTGGAGAGATGGAGGAATTGAGTTTTTGAGGCATTGAAAACAACCATGTTTTATCTGCCCCAATTGGAAATACGTGAAAGATCAGAGGTTAGTTGCTCCAAGGCTACCCTTCTCGAGTCTAATAACTGTTGTTGGGATGGACGTCTTTAAAACTGAAAGGAGTAATGAAGTGTGGAGTCATCAGCATAGGAGTGGATAGGAGATGAAGTAATAGAAAGAAGATCATTAATGAAAAGCAAAAAAAGTGTTGGGAATAGAACTGAACCCTGAGAAACACCACTGTTAATAGGTTTAAAGGAAGAACTGTGGCCGTCTACAACAGCTGCTATAGAACGACCGGAAAAGGAAATTAGAGAGAAGATCATAGAGGGAAGGATAGATACCGAAAGAGGGGAGTTTGGAAATCAAAGCTTTGTGCCAGACCCTCTCGAAGGCTTTCGATATGTCTAACGCCACAACAAAGGATTCACCGAAATGCCGAAGAGTGGAGGACCAAGAATCAGAGAGAAGGGAAAGAAGATCACCAGCAGAGCGTTTCTTACGAAAGCCATTTTGGCGATCAGAGATAAGATTTGAAGAATTGAGATGTTTCCAAATCTTCCTGTTAAGGATAGATTCGAAAACTTTAGAAAGAACGTAAGTTAAAGAAATGGGACGGTAGTTGGGGGGCTGAGAGGGATCCCCCTTCTTCGGCACAGGCTGAATGAGCGCACGTTTCCAGCAAGAAGGGAAAGTCGAAGTAGAAAGGCAAAGGCGAAATAGTTTACCAAGGCAGGGTGCAAGCTCGGAAGCACAAGTTTTGAAAACCACAGGAGGAATACCATCAGGACCGTACGCCTTTTTAGTATTAAGCTCAGAGAGAGCAGAAATAACGGTCTTTAGAAGAAATTCTAATTTTAGGCATAAATGAGTTGGAGGGGGTTGAAGGAGGAGGAATATATATATATATATATATATATATATATATATATATATATATATATATATATATATATATATATATATATATATATATATATATATATATATATATATATATATATGTATGTGTGTATGTGTATGTGTATGTGTATGTGTAAAAGTGTGTGTTTGTTTGTGTGTGTGTATTCAAAGGCAAAAGAAATTTTAAAATCGAATCGTTGCCGCTCAACAGGAACTTTGAAAGGCATTTGAGCTGCATGCAATGTTGAGAAAATATTTTGATAGAGCGGCATTAGAAAGGCAATAGACGAAAACCATAAACACCGCTCTAATTCCTCTTTAATTCCGCTCTAATGTCTTCCAAATTCTGAATTCTAAGAAATAGAGAAATATGAGAAATAAGACTAAGCCTTTCTATTTCCTTTCTGTAGAAAGGAATTTGGTTTGTTTTTACAGTATATATATATATATATATATATATATATATATATATATATATATATATATATATATATATATATATATATATATATATATATATATATATATATATATATATATATATATATATATATATATATATATATATATATATATATATATATATAAATAGAATTTTTATTCTTCTAATAAATAATGGCATTTTCACTTAATCTAAAAGCTTTATGCTTTATCTCAGAATACCCCAAATAAGCACCCTTGAGTTTCTCAAGACGCG
>SEYY01023476.1:67500-77500 GCA_009176605.1 Armadillidium nasatum
TATATAATGATTGTCTACCAAAGACATATTGAACGGAAGGCTTTAACAGATCTTAAAATTTATATACTATAAAAAGTCAGAAAGGTTTGCCCTTTCGTAATGGAAATGTTTTTACTTGATGTTTACTCTTATTTCAAACTGAATCCTATAAATATAATACATTTCTTTCATTATTTGCAACAATAACTCTTGATCAGCTCCCTATATATATATATATATATATATATATATATATATATATATATATATATATATATATATATATATATATATATATATATATATATATATATATATATATATATATATATATATATATATATATATATATATATATATATATATAATATATATTATGGAATAAAATTTCTAAACTGCTTTTGAGGATTCGAACACTGACCTCTTGGATGGTAATTGTTTTTATAGTAACTAACCCGTTACCCCACCTCCGGGCGCGGTCGGAGGGTCCTTCGAGTCTGTCGTCATGGCTGTTGTTCGTGAGCTTTCTAGATGTGATTCTCTTTTGTACCGTCGTGGTGTGTTGGCAACGTTCTATCTTACCATCCAAGAGGTCAGGGTTCGAATCCCAAATAGCAGTTTAGAAATTATATATATATATATATATATATATATATATATATATATATATATATATATATATATTATATATATATATATATATATATATATATATATATATATATATATATATATATATATATATATATATATATATATAATAGCCTGTTGATTGTAAATAAAGGATTTGAATCCCAAAGAGATATAACGAGTAATCCGTTGTAGGGGCCATTGATCCCGTAATGTTTTTGAAAATGAATAAGTTCGTTCAGGTCCTGCATCGCTTATGATGAATCTCTTTCTCTGAAAAAAGATTTGGAAGGGAAAAAAAAAAGACTTGATAAATAGAAGGTTTTACAAACAGATCAAAGGATAGAGAAAAATTGATGCTTTTTAGGAGTTTCAAAAGTTTTAACGAAATAATAACAGAGCGCGAGCGCGCACACACATATATACTCACACACGTATATATATATATATATATATATATATATATATATATATATATATATATATATATATATATATATATATATATATATATATATATATATATATATATATATATATATATATATATATATATATATATATATTATATATAACTGTGGAAGAGGTCTTTCGGAGCATGTCCTGATGTGGATTTTCTTTTTAATGTTGGAATAAAATTATTTTCTTTCCCTTCAACTACCACTAATTATCTTCATTTTAAAATTTTCTACTCTGTCCTAAACAATGAAGATTCTGAAAGTTTTTCAATTCGCTGATTTTGCCTCAGTTGGCCTATATGATTTCTAATAGGTGCCTTCTACTGTGTGGTAAGCTTCTTCCCATTTCACTGACTCTTATTCCCTTGCTATTTGGCATTTCTTTAAAACTTACCATGGCATTGGATATATCGAAAGCTTTCTACATAATCCGACAGAAAGTGATGAATTCCTGAACTTATATCTTTTGGTTCTAATCCTTCTCTTCAAATATATTTTCAGTAACACTATATCCTTTCTCTTAGAACTCCTTCCTTTTCTCTCCTTTACTGACTTTACATCTAGTAGAGAATTTTCACTAAAATCAATTTCATCTTCCTCTTGGACATTTAAAACTCTTACCAATTAAAATTTTTAAACTCTTTCCAGAAATTTGTTCTTTAATAGTTATAAAAATTCTCTCATGCTTGTTGTGACCTTTTCTCAGCTATTATTATTATTATTATTTATTATTATTATTATTATTATTATTATTATTATTATTATTATTATTATTATTATTAACTTTCGAATATCATGTCCTTCCTTTTCTTCATTTATTTCCCTATTATCTATTATTTAGTTATAGTGCACATATCGTAAAATTTGATCCACATAATCTCCTTCAATTGGTCTTTTAAGTGAGTCATTCCTCATGCCAGACATTTTTCTTCAATCAAAGTCTTGTCCTTTCCTTCTTTAGTTCTGCCTTTCTTTCATGCCATTCCTTCTTCTGTTCTGCTTTTCTTTCATGTCCTTCCTTCTTTTGTTCCGACTTTCATGTTCTTTCTTCTTCTGTTCTGACTTTCATGTCTTTCCTTCTGTTCTGCCTTTCTTTCTTTTACTTCCTTCTTTTGTTCTACTTTTCTTTCATGTCCTTCCTTCTTCTGTTCTGCCTTTTTTTCATGTCCTTCCCTTTTCTGTTCTGCATTTCTTTCATGTCTTTCCTTCTTTTGTTCTGACTTTCATGTCCTTCCTTCTGTTCTGCCTTTCTTTTATGTCCTTCCTTCCTTCTTCTCTTTTGCCTTTTTTTCATGTCCTTCCTTCTTCTGTTCTGCCTTTCTTTCATGTCCTTCCTTCTTCTGTTCTGCCTTTTTTCATGTCTTTCTTTCTTTTGTTTTGCTTTTCTTTCATGTCCTTCTTCCTTCTGTTCTGCCTTTCTTTCAAGTACTTCCTGCTTCTGTTCTGCATTTCTTTTATGTCCTTCCTTCTTCTGTTCTGTCTTTCATGTCCTTCCATCTTCTGTTATGCCTTTCTTTCATGTTCTTCCTTCTGTTCTGTCTGTTTTCTATGTCCTTCCTTCTTCTATTCAGAATTTCTTTCAGTCTTAATACTTTTATAAGCAGTTATTCATTTTTTATTTCCAGTTATGCAAAAGCGAATTCATGTGAAATAATTTCCACATTTTTTTTCCAATTTAAAAAATTTTCTTTTTATTTTCTCTCTCTCACATTCTTATTTTTTTCTTATACTGATACTCTTACTATTGGAAATAATAATACTACTGATGCTGTTATTTCAAATATCTTTTCGGTTACTGTTTCTACTACTACTAATACTACCACTTCTGTCTTTTACAACTGCAGCGATTATATTACATCTACTACTTCTTATTAAAACTAATAATAATAGTAATTGAAATAATAATAATAATAATATAATAATAATAATAATAATAATTTATAATTAATTATAATTATAATAATAATTATAATAATAGTTATAATGAAAAAAATGCCCTTGAAATGCGGACTTTTAAAAAAAGAAAAAAAAAAAAATAATAATTATAATTATAATAATAATAGTAATAATAATAATAATAATAATAATAATAATAATAATAATAATAATAATTAATAATAAAACTTTAATTAAAATAAATATGCATAAAACAAATTCGTCTCACAAGAATTAAAATTTAATACTATAATAGAAATTACAAAAAAAAAAAAAAAAAAAAAAAAAAAATTTTCAAACATTCTAAATTTATGACAAGTTTGTAGCCGCTGGTGAGGAAAAGGGGGTGCGATGAGTTTTTATTTTTATTGCTTGTATTTCTGCTCCTTGACTGCTGTGTGGATGTCGGATTTCTGGCGTTTCGCCAACATTGTAATTGTGTGTGAGAGCTACGAGCTCTTTCGCTCATTCTTTTGGGTTAGTATAAAAACGTAGTCAGGATACTCTTATAAAATCCTTGTGAGTGTTTATGTGAGGGTGAGTGTATGTAGGTGGTGTGTATGTATGTGTAATTAGTAATTTAAACCCTCTCGATATCTATATTTAAGTACATTAATGGTTTTTAAATAGATATTTACGATCAAACTTTTAAAATGGATAAGGAATAACTTTTGATTTAGGTGAAATTCAATTTAGAAAGAAAGAAAAAGTATTTACAATTAATTTTCGACAAACCAAAAGCTGAAATGCTTTTAAAGAGCACATAATAATAAGTTGTAAGTTAAAGGATCAGAGTAAAATTACCTTACAAATATTAAAAATACACAAAATTGTATTATTACATATATATATATATATATATATATATATATATATATATATATATATATATATATATATATATATATATATATATATATATATATATATATATATATATATATATATATATATAGTTTTAAATAAAATTAATCAGCAAGATGTAAGGAACGTTGCATCTCCCTTTTAGTACTATTAAAATAAGTAATAAAATTTTCTTCCTAAATTCCTTAAGAGTAGCAGAGTATCGTGCCAATTAGTATCAACACTACTTCGATAATATTAATGCATTTGAACAGACAATTTCTTAACACTTAGTGAAATGAGGATTCATGAAAGATCGTAATTTCTCACCCAAGTCGGTTTATCGTTAACAGCAAAACGCCTACGAACTGGAATCTTGATAATGGTCTTAAATGTCTTGGACGATATAAGCAACATATGTTGTGAGCCTATTCGCTTGATTGCCTACGTACATTTACTCCCTTTATTTCTTCAATAAATTATCTTTAATAAATTCAGAGTTGATTATAATATTGCTCGTATTATATGAATTAAGTTCTGTACTTGATATAATGTGACTTTCAATTTGCAACATGTAATATCTAATATAAATGTCTCTCTTCTTCCGTATTTACTATTACGCAAAATTCATGTGCGCACACACTCACATTCACACATGCGCACGGATATATGCAGAGACAATTAAAAATTTATGAAAATGGTAAATATTCTTATCATTATTATAATTTTTTATTATTATTCTTATTATTATTATTTTAAAAATTACTAGAATTTTATTATTATTTCAACATTCACTATTTGTGTATTATTATTATTATTTTAAAAATTACAAAAATTTTATGAATATTATTATTACTATTTCAGCATTCACTATTTACAAATAGAAATAAAATAGGAAGGTTAACTAGAAGACGAAAATAAGAAACTAATCACTCGTTAAAATGACAACAAAATAGTCTCCCTTAACCAAGGTCCACTTACCACAAATCCTTCCTTTTATAAGGGAAAGAAATAGAAATAATATTTAGTGATCCAAAGAGCCATTTGAAGATGGCTTTTAGATTCTCGTTTCTTTTTGCTTGACGATCCAACGACTATTTTGAAGCTTTTATCAAGAAATAAAGAAAGGGAAATAAAAACGATTTGATGGGAATAAATATAAGAAAATGAGAAAAAGTGAATATGAAAACGTTGCATTTATTAGCTAGTCATTTTCTTATGAGTTGAAGGAAGGAACTGAAAAAGAGAAGAAGGATCAAGTTGAGAAAGAAAATCAAATATATTTGGTTTTAAGCCATTCATATATAAATATATACATTCATATATAAATAAATACATTTATACGTTGATATACATACGGAAATAACTTTCATATATATATATATATATATATATATATATATATATATATATATATATATATATATATATATATATATATATATATATATATATATATATATATATATATATATATATACTTTTACTTCTGCTATTGAGGATTCGAACCCTGGCCTCTATGATGGTAAGACATTGCGCCAACCACTACACCATTGATGGTACAAAAAGGAACCCGCTGGAACTGCCCCTGAATAAACGTCAGGGTTGACGGTCCCAGCGGAATCCTCCGACCACACTTGGGCATAGGGTTAACAAGCCAGAGTTCTAACCTCGCAAACCGCAGATTAATACGTGATACTGTGATTTATACTGTGATTGCCACAATGAACCGTGGAATATAATTTGTATACTTTTTAAGAAGTATAAATATATATATATATATATATATATATATATATATATATATATATATATATAATATATATATATATATATATATATATATATATATATTTTCCTTATCACAACAATTTGCGAAGATACAGCTGGTGCAATTTTGTTTACTGTATATTTAGACTTTAAAAATTAGAAAGCATGAGCTTTTGGTGTCAATTAAACATACTAAAATAAAGCAAATAGGTTTAACGTCATTAAAGGCAGAGTAAAATTCGTGCTGGAAATTTTTTTGCCTGCAATTCCTTGTCATTTTCATTAATAGAAAATTGCAGTTTGTGAGTCTACATCGTTACAATTCTTGTATTCATATATATATATATATATATATATATATATATATATATATATATATATATATATATATATATATATATATATATATATATATATATATATATATATATATATATATATATATATATATATATTAGTGATGAGTCGATTAATCGTCATTTTTTCTTAATTGTCATCGTCAACTTTCTGACGATTATTTTGTAGATTTATTTACATATATTGATTTTTAAATATCTCTTTTGTTCACCTTCTTCTATTGAGGGTGAAGAGCTGTTTAGAAGTGGGCCAAATATACTCTCCAAGTCGAAATTGATTACCCAAAAAAATGGAGAAAAGATTGTTTCTGTATCACAATTTCAGTACTAATATTTTTCATGTCTGTCCATGTTCTCATTTATCAAAATTTTTCAAATCATTGTTCTGAACGTACTATTATACTATATTAAATGTATTTAAATATTTGAATAAAGAATAAAGAAAAGACAGTTTTATTCTTGTTTACTCTAAAATTGTTAAATCTATGAAAATAATACCCTAATATATATAATATATATATATATATATATATATATATATAATATATATATATATATATATTATATATATATATATATATATATATATATATATATATATATATATATATATATATATATATATTAGGGTGTGTGTGTGTGTTTATCTCCTCTTGTGAGTAATGAGTAGGGATTGAGAGAAATAAACAACAAAGCAATTCAAATGTTGACATGTGTCAATCTATGGTTTTTGAAATTTTTAATGTTAATTGAAGCAGAGAAAATTATGGATGGATTAAAAAGTGTTTCATTATTTACCAGTGAGCTACATGTAAGGTGTTTATCTGAACAGAGAAAGGAATGAGATTCTATTGAAAGATTGTGGAACAAACCATTCTCAAGGGAGTAAGTATGCGGTTAGAGAGATAAAAAGGCTAAAAGCTCCTTTCCTGAAGGACTGTATTAGTGAAACCACCTCTGATGTGCGAGTCATTCTCATACTCTTTACATAGGCAAACGACATCCCTAAAAAGAACAAGCAATTATAGTTGAATGAAGTAATTCTGAAACACCTCTAATAACTCTTATATTTTAGAAAGCTGTTTAGAAAAAGAAAAAATTTGATTTTCCCAAGAGAAATCGTCCGAAAAACATTCGAAAAGGATAAATATCAAGGACAGACGAAGATTAAAGTTGTGTGTGTTTTAAAAGATGATGTTGTTGTGTGAAAGTTTATGGCGAGTAGGAAGACAGAAGAATTGAGTTTTTGAGTCACTGAAAATAACTATGATATCTCTGCCCGAGTTTCACATTTGAGAAAGATCAGAAATTAATTGATCCAATGCCATCATCCTGTCATTAATTTTTTACAATAGAGAAGGATGTATTTTAAAATTAAAGGGAATAGAGTCTTTTCCCCCATATGTACTACACACACCTATTGGATGAGAATCTACGATAGAAACAGTAGGTGAGAACAGAGTACAGTTTGAAGTCAGAGCGTACAGTCATTTGAAATTAGCTTAAGAATAGGAGTTGAGGTTAAAAAAAGGGAAGATGTTTATCATTGTGAAAGTTAGAATAAAAATTGAACTTTGCAGAAAATAATAAAGAAAGACAGTTCAAAATAACATGACTGCAGCGAAGTCCTTTTGGTACCAACTCCATAACCGGAGATGCCAACTCCCTGGTTATGAAGGGAACAGAGGTGGAAGAGAGGCTATTTTCAGAAACCATCCTTCCTGGTAATAGTACGCTGTTTATAAAAGAGAGTGTCTCCTGGAAAACCAATATATATATGTTGCTGTTTCTCTTTTTTACCACTTCTCGCTCCGATTACACCGGAATCGAATATATATATATATATATATATATATATATATATATATATATATATATATATATATATATATATATATATATATATATATATATATATATATATATATATATATATATATATATAACCAACATTGTTGTTGAGTTTTGATAATTTGAGAGCAGTGCTGTAGCTAAGAGTATGCAAATCTTCATACAAAAATATAATAATAAGTGCTAAGGGAGTTATTTGCCTCAAGCAGTTGGTGAAAAGAGAATTCTTCTTCTGGTATTACCATGAACATTTGCATTAAAACCCCAAGCCTCTTGGGAGTAGGTCTCAAACTGTAGGCCTACTTTATGAAAATTGCTTGTAATAATTTCGTATATCCCAAAAACGTACAGACCTCCATCGCTTTGAAGTTTTACAAAGATGTTTTGAATTTCAAATCAAAAACTCATTATTAAAATACAAAAATCGTAATTTTGCAATATTATAATTATCTTGAAACTTACTCAAGTTCTTTGCATACTTATTTCTCTTTAAAATAAAATTTTCCCCCCAAAATATTATTCTATCAAAATAGATCAACTACTTTGATTTTGCTTTCCTTTGAATTGAACTTTTCAATTTTGATGATTTTCTTTAAAGAATAAAATATTAATTCTGTAAAACCTATATACATTCTTATACATGTTAGAAGATACAATAAAATTTGCACCTCTTATTATAGAAAAGTTAAAATCTGTTGCGAAGAATTGATAGGAAAAGAAATAAAACGTCATAATTTCTTTTCTCATTTTTGTGATCTTTATATATATATATATATATATATATATATATATATATATATATATATATATATATATATATATATATATATATATATATATATATATATATATATATATATATATATATATATATATATATATATATATATATATATATATATATATATATATATATATATATATATATATATATATATATATATATATATATATATATATATATATATATATATATTTTATATTTATTTAATTTATTATATATATATATATATTTTTTTTTGAAGTTTTTTTTTTTTTTTTTTTGATTTTAAAGCATTTTTTTTTTTTATTATTATTATTATTATTAATTATTATTATTATTATTTTTTATTATTATTATTATTATTATTATTATTATTTTATTTTATTTATTTATTTATTTTATTTTTTTTACTTTAATTCACATCAGTTAAACATTTATTTATTTTTAAATTCCGTTCAAACTATGAATTTATTTTTATATATTTAAGACGTAAAAATATATCTAAAAAACAAAAAACTTTGAAATAACCAAAATTGTTAAAATAATACGAAAAAGGAGGTTTTTATTAGCCACTGTATATATAATACTTTGTTTTATGTATTTATGTAAGATATAATTTATTTTGGCATTCTGTACTTCTTATAATGATAATAATTTAAGATTTAAAAATGTAAATACTTTCAGATACAGAGAAAAATCTCGTATTTATACATGTAACATGGGAAATAAAGTAAAAAAAAAAATGTTTATAAAGCATTTCATACAAATATTCTGCAACAAATTTTCCCAATAGAAAATAAGAGAAGAGAAAAAAAAAGAAACCTTATTTATTATAGCTTCTTTTTCTCCCTTCCATTATTGAACTCATTTTTCGCTGTCGTTTTCTTCCTTGTAATTTAGCCTTTTTTTCCCTCGGCCTCGATGTCTTCGTTTAAACAAAGGAGATGGAAGAAGGTCAGCTGGACTTGTTGATTAGTAATGTGATTAGGTGATCACGAAGCCAAGATCAGAGCCAGAAGGGTCAAATTCAAAGTCTTTTGTTTGCAGCGCTTCTTTCACAGATTTACAAAATAGGGAATAAAGAAAGTTAACTAGTATGAAACACACACGCACTTACATAAACAACATAAACAAATGTACGCACAAAATAGAAGAAAATAAATATTAGAGAAATTTAAGTTTAACTAGTACTGGAAATTAATTTCATAAATTATGGTAATAAAAAATTGCAATTTGGAAGTGCGAGTTGTGTGTGCGTGCGTGTGTGTATGTATTTCTGTGTGTGTCCATTTTACTTCAAAAAAAACTTTCTTTTAGCAATTTCGAAATAATCGAGGAGCTCTGATGATCTAATTTCATTGTCAATATAAATCATTAAAACTCTTAACTTGAAAAGTAAATATTGCTTAATTTGC
>SEYY01023476.1:82500-85711 GCA_009176605.1 Armadillidium nasatum
TATGACGATCTACATAGTGAGACTTAATGTAAACTTTCCAAGAAAGATGACCAAAAAAAAAAAAAATGGCAGAAATTTAAAGAACAATGGAAGATTGGATTTTATTTCTTTCGATAACGATATAGTTGTGTTGAAGTTTAGGTCATGTAAAATAAATTAATTAGCCGAATTTTTGAGTTACTGAAAATAAAATATTTTTTATGCTTTTATAGAATAAGGAAAATATATCAAATATAAATAACTTGAAAGTCAACCTCGTAATATCACCTATTAACTTTTCTTTCTTCATAATGTCACTTATGATTGAAAACAGAAGCCATAAGTTGAAGTTTAAAAATCAAAGTTTAAGGCAGACTGAATCAAAAGCTTTTGATATGTTAAGAGACACACACAGAAGGTTCACCGATATGCCGAAGAATATAGAACCATCATTCAGAGACAAAGAAAGATTACCAATTGAGCCTCTTTTTTTGAAGTTATACTGGTGACCTGAAAGATTTACCAAAATCTTCCTTTTGGGATCGTTTAAAGTCATTGGTAAGGACTAAGTTTAAATGGTACGATTATCGTTGGAGGATTGAAAAGATTTTCCTTTTCTACACGGGTTGAATATGGCATTACTCTAATATAAAAGAAAGGTTTAAAGTGATAGTCAAAGGTGAAATAAATTACCAAGTTCTAAAGTAAAAGCTTAGAATTTTAAGAATCGTAGGATAAGTATCCGTTTAAACCATAAGCTTTCTTAGTTTTAAACTTAGAAATGGCAGTTATTATTAATTCAGAAGAAATTACAATGTAAATAAAAACTGTGATCGACAAAGATGGAGTTAGGTAGATACCTCAAAATAGTGTAATGGGGAATTAAAGGAAAATTGGTCAGCAAAGAGTTCAACTGCTGTAGAAGGTAAGAGAGCACTAGTATCATTGAAAGAAATTGGACGTGGGAATGACGAAGAAGCAATTTTGGTATGATGCCAGAAAGTGAAGAAGAACCAAAAAGATAATTTTAATTTTAGTTTTCAAAATTACGGAGAATGCAGTAAATTTAGTATTATAAAGAAATAAAATTTTAAAAAATCATTAGTTTCTGGAGTTTGAAGAAGGTAATAATTTCTGAAAGTAGCCTATCTGCGAATAATAGCGCGAAAATAAGCATAGATAAATCAAGGTTTATGAGATTTAGCAGAAGTGAAAGTAAATGAAATGTACTCCATATTGGAGAGAATTAACACGGTTATGCGTTCTGCTCAATCGAAGGAAACACTTCCAAAAAAGCAGTAATCATTACAAAGAAAATCAGAAAGTACACATAAGTGCCAGTAACTTTCCTCAGTTGAAACGAAGAACTTTTCTGAGGATAACTTGGAGATAGAACAGGATGCAGGAATAAAAAGTTAATCAGGAATCAAGAGGTGAAGAGAGTTTAACAGTAGAAGGAAAAGGACAGGAAGCTAAGATAAGATCTAAGTTTTTTGAGTTCGTCTCCAAGACAGTATGATACAAGGTTTATTGTGAATTGGGCTATTGAGAAAACTGTTGACCAGCTGAGTTTTACTGGTGGTGGTGAACATTAAATCACCAACAATAATTATTTCAGGGAAAGGAAAAGACGAGTGAATGCTAAGAAAATAAAAAAAAAAAAGCATTTGAATCTAGTTGTTCACTTGTATGTAACTTCAAGTACAAAATCAAAGACTTGTAAGTTATTCAAATAATGTTTCTTAGTTTGCTTCTCATTTTCCCTTCACTTTAGTATATATCCGATCTTACAGGTATAACTTAAATTTCAAACTGGTAGCTGACCGCTGATTCTTTAGTCCAGAATTCTAATTTGATAAGATAGTTGAGAATCTTTTACACTCTCTCTCTTATATATATATATATATATATATATATATATATATATATATATATATATATATATATATATATATATATATATATATATATATATATATATATATATATATATATATATATATATATATATATATATATATATATGTATATGTATCTGTGTGTATGAGTATGTGTTGTGTGTGTGTGTTTGTGTGTGTGTGTGTGTGTAGGAAGAGAGAGAGAGAGAGAAATTTTAATTTCATAACCCCATTCATTATCGTATGCGTTGCTGCTGAGTTTGTCGAGCCAAATAAGCAATGTGGCAACGAAGCGAGTAAAAGATGAATAAAGAAAGCATTTTTTTTTCCGAACTAATTTCTATTTTATTGCAGCAGCGAAAGTTTTAGTCTCTTTCCTTCTCTCTCAAATTCCATAGAAGAAAAAAATATAAAGAAACTGACATTGTAAATCATAATTCTAGCTCACACTTCAGCGGGTCAGTTTTTGGTTACAAATTTTTATTTTATTTTTATTTTATTTTTTTTTTATTTTATTTTTTTATTTTTTTTGAAAAGAAGAATGATTATTATTTTTGTTTATATAGGATGAAAGTATAACGTTGAGGCATGTAATATTGACCTATGAATAATATGAAAATATTCCAATATATATATATATATATATATATATATATATATATATATTATATATATATATATATATATATATATATATATATATATATATAATATATATATATATATATATATATATATATATATATATATATATAACGTAGTTGAGCACCGAAAGTCCGAACATGGGCGTGGCCTAAGAAGGGGGTGGGCGTGGCCTAATAGGGGTTGCCCTGGGGCGTAGCCCCAGGGTACCCATGACCCTGGGGCGTTAGCCCCAGGGTATCCGTGGTGTAATAAGGTCCCAGAAGGGGTGAGGCCCCCGGGGGACCCCAACCCCCATAAAATAAAAATAAATATAAAATAAATAAATAAATAAATAAAAATAAAAATAAAAAAATAAAAATAATAAAAATAAATATATTTTTATTTTATATATATATATATATATATATATATATATATATATATATATATATATATATATATATATATATATATATATATATATATATATATATATTATATATATATGGCCCACCCTAACCCCCTCACCCCCCCCCCTTACTCCCCCACCCTACCCACCCCCACGCACCCCCCCCCCCCACTCCAAAAAAAAATTTTAAATAAAAAATAAAATAAAATACAATAAAATAAAATAAATAATAAAAATTAATATAATTATATTATACTGGGGCGTTAGGGTACCCGTGAAAAGTAATAGTTATTAATTAAAA
>SEYY01023477.1:0-5000 GCA_009176605.1 Armadillidium nasatum
TATATATCCTCAATTTAGAGCCAAAGGAGGATGTTCAGCATATTTGAAAAACGATGTGTCTGTTTTCATATCTCAAATTTGGTGCCCTTTGAATTTTCAACTTTATGGCATAAACTTTCTTGCAGCTCTGCAACTAAATTCATTTGTTCTGTCTTCTTTTCTCCTAACTCTGCAGAATATTAAAAAAATTTCGACTATCTTAACTCCAAAACAGAACACATCCTTCCTTCTTCTCATTTTTCAGAAATCATCATTTTAGGTGATTTCAACGTTCACCACTGCCAATAGCTTCATTTAATTCTCTTGATAAAGTTGGTGAACTCATCTACCAATTTTCTATCCAGAACAACCTTGAGCATTTGTTGCATCTCCCTACCAGTATCCTTAATCCGTCTTGGTGATGAACACAACATATTTGATCTTTTCCTAACTTCTTATCCTTCTCCTTACACTTTTAAACTTTTTCCTCCTCTGGGTTCATCTGATCACCTTCATTTCTCTGTATATATATATATATATATTAATATATATTATATATATATATATATATATATAATATATATATATATATATATTATATATATATATTGGATATATATATATATATATTTATTATATATATATTTAATATTACCTCTATTATATATATTATATGTATTTAAGTATATATATATATTATAATATATATATCTATATTATATATATATATTTATATATATATATATATATATTATATATATATATATATATATATATATATATATATATATATATATATATATGGGTGCCTTTAAGAATTTAGAAAAAATTTAGGCAATTAATGCAAATATCTTTTATTTTAAAGTTTTGAGAAATTTCGTTTATTTATTTATTTGCATTGCAATTAAAATTCGAAGTCAAAAAATTTAGGACGGAAATTTTTTGAGCTATTAAAAGTAAAAAAAACAAAATAAAAAATAAAAAATAAAATTCAGAAATTGTAATTTCTTGTTTTCATCTCTCTCTCTCTCTCTCTCTCTCTCTCTCTCTCTCTCTCTCTCTCTCTATCTATCTATCTATCTATCTATCTATCTATCTATTCTCTCTCTCTCTCTCTCTCTCTCTCTCTCTCTCTCTCTCTCTCTCCCTTCTTTCTTTGATTTTCCCTCGATCTATCCATCTATATATCTATCTATCTATCTATCTATCTATCCATCTATCTATTTACTGCTCAGTATTATTTCCTTTTCAGTTCATTCCTTTTATAGCATTCAACTTTCATTCCAATGAGAATTTCTTTAATTTTAATACACTGTTGGGGATTTAAATTATTCTATGGCTTTTATATTATTACTTTGAAGTGAACAATTTCATTTAAGTAATTCATAAGGGAAGAAATGGTAAAATAGATTTAAAGTATTAATATTTCCTTATTCATATTACTGCAATTAATAATTTTATTGCTTAATTTTATAACTCTAATTAAACAATTATATTTTATTTCAGTTTCAAATAATTTCATTTTGGTAATTAAAATTTAGGGGTATTTATTTTTTGCTTTTTGAAGTAAATTTTTTTTTTTATTTTTTTATTTTTTATCAAATATTAAAAGGAATGATGATTTTTACTATTAACCAATAATCTAATTTATATATATATATATATATATATATATATATATATAATATATATATATATATATATATATATATATATATATATATATATATAGTCTATATATTATATATTATATATATATATATTATATATATATATATATATATTATATATATATATATATATATATATATATATATATATATTATATATATATAGTTAGCATATACTATTGCTTTTGAAGTAAAATTTTTTTATTTGAATTTATTTTTTTTTAAATTATTGTCTTATGCGACACGCATTCCAACACAGTCTCAACCTTTCTTTGACCAACTCTCTGACCACAGATTTAACCGTTATTGTTAATCTTAAACGTTCTAGACTGATACACACACAGCTTTTATCTATTTTCAAAACTTCCTTTGACTTGCACACTTTCAAACGCCTTGTATTAGGACATGTCGGCTATTAACCGACGACGACTCCGACAATCCTCCAACTCTGGGAAGTTACCCCCTTTTGCCAATACACTAAATGAAGCCCTGTGTCATTTCATTATTATTTTTATTATTATTATTATTATTATTATTATTATTATTATTATTATTATTATTATATTATTATTATATTTTATATATATATATATATATATATATATATATATATATATATTAATTATATATAATATATATATATATATATATATATATATATATATATATATATATATATATATATATATTATAATATATATATAGGAGCTGCTCATCATTAAGGGCCACAGGGTTCCGACCGCACCAGTAATTATTTAAAATGAAATAATTTCTTAATTAAAAATGATTTCTTTTATTACTTTTCACAAATTTTCCTTAAAAAATAAAAATAAAAATAAAAATTAAAAAATTTTAAAAAAAATTGTTTAAATTTTTTTTTTTTTTTAAATTCAAAATTCAGAGAAACCTATCTTCATATTTTCTTCAATTTAAGGGCCTGTTATTCGTTGGCCCATTACTTGTATTAGTTTAATATATAACAAATTTTAAGCATGCACGGGTGCTGTTATGTCGAGTCCTATTCATTGTATATTTCTTAAATATTTTCCAACTTGCGTGATGCTCTATGCTTACTTTTCTCAACTTAGGAGCCGCGACCCTCTGAAGGGTCGTGATGACATATTCGGGGGGGTCACTTTGGGTCACAAAATTTTTAAAAAATTTATGTACAAAAATATCTTATCATATCTTTTCATTATTTTTTTTTATATTAAGTTGCAAACAAAGATAAAACCACGAAATTTGTACTGTTTAAAATTTTTTCCAATTAATATTAAAAATTGAACTATGACTCTTTTGTTTTCATAAAATAATTGTTAATATTTTATATTTATTAATCAACCGAACAGTAAGTATCCCAATCTAAAATTTCGAATCTTGTCACCTGTCATACATAAAAGGTAATTAGGAGCTTGTGATGTTATTCAACTATATATTTTATTAAACTATAAATATGGGTGGAGCAGATACCGGGCATGACTGGGCCGGTGTTGGTACTCGGGCATTATTTTGGAGACCCCTGATTTAGATTGGTTCGTTTTTAAGAATTCGCATGCATTATTTTTTATTACTTTGTGTATTTCTATTAGGAGAGAGATTTAGAAGATGGTCAATTTGGAAAATATCGAGATTTTTTGAATAAAGGTGATGTATGATTATAAAAATCTCTGACGAAATTGAAGATCCATATGATTCGTTTTTGCATTGTTATGATATGATATGTGTCTTTTTTGTGTGTTGTTCCATGTACGGGGAGATAGTAAAGAATGTGGATGTGACTATGTATTAAATATATTTTTCGCATTTACATTTGGTGGAATATATTTTGCTAATTTTACAAGGATATACATATATTTTCGAATTTATTTAACTAATTTGTTTATATATTTTTAAATGCTAGTTTTTCATTTATTATGACTCCCAGGATTCGTGCGATACTTGTACGGGTAAGTTCAATATCACTTAATTTAATTTTTAAAATCATTTCTGACGTTTTTGTTACTTATTATAATGTAAGAGGTTTTTTTGTATGCTTAATGATAGTGTATTTGCCTCGATCCACACTGCAAATAAATTCAGGTCTAATTCCTTTCTATAGAAAGCAAATAGAAATGCTTAATCTAATTTCTCATATTTCTCCATTTCTTAGAGCGGAATTATAAAGGCTTTCAACATTTTTGGAAGGAATTTCTTTTTTTTAACATTAATTAACATAGATATATCATCGGCAAACGAGACAGAGAAGGGGTTGTTTGGGTTTAGTAGGTCATTTTTATATTTTCAAAATAAAACTGTTGCTATTATGGAGCCCTGTGAATCACCAGTTTCCCGGTCTATATAGAAAGGAATTAGAAAGGTTTGTTTTTGCAGTGCACTACGTGATGTTTTTTATTGCGCTTTCAACATTTTTGGAAGGAATTTCGTTTTTTTAACATTAATTAACATAGATATATCATCGGCAAACGAGACAGAGTAGGGGTTGTTTGGGTTTAGTAGGTCATTTTTATATTTTCAAAATAAAACTGTTGCTATTATGGAGCCCTGTGAATCACCAGTTTGCATATATCGAATGATATAAAGTATTTCACTCAACTTTACGTATTGTTTTCTACCTTTCAGGTAAGTTTTAAACCGCTATAATAAGTTTAAGTCTATTAAATTTGGTTAATAATATATCATTGTCAATTGTGTCAAATGCATTGGCAAAGTCTAGTAACAGAAGTTCGGACGAGTCTCTATTTTCTAAACTTTTGTAAAGTTTTTCAGTAGGCACGTCCGAAGTTGAACGCCCTTTTCTGAATCCGAACTGATATTCGATAGATAATGAGTTTGAGATGAAACATTCGGTCAGTTGCTCAAATATTATTTTATCAAATATTTTGCTAATCGTCTGTGTGATGGGTTTTGTTCTGTAGCTTTTAGGGAAGGAAGTTACGTCTTTATTAAAGATAAAAGTCACCCGGGAAATGTTAAGGATAGCGGGTAAGACACCTAAAAAGATTGAAGCATTGAATAAGTGAACTAGTGGGGTGGAAATAATATCTGCCACAAGCTTGTATTTGTGGACTGGAAAGCTCAATATATCACATTTTTTAACTTTTTAGGCTACCTGTTATATTTTGTATATCTAATGGTAATATTTTCATATAAGAATTATGAATTTCACTGAGGTAAAAATGTTTCAAAGTTTGTTTGTCTTTCTGGTCTAATAGCTAAAATGTCTTTGAAATATTCATAAAATAACTATTAAGTGAATCTGGCGATTTTCTTTTGGTCTGCTGAAGCTTCACCATTTATTGAGAGTTGGTTTATAATGTGAGCAAGCTCTATGTTTTTAATGATTAGATTGTT
>SEYY01023477.1:12500-15000 GCA_009176605.1 Armadillidium nasatum
TTTGAAAATCAAATTTTGTGCTGCACTCTATCGAAAGCTTTCGGTAGGTTTAGCACTACAATTAAATATTGACATAAACGCCGAAGAGTGGAAGACAAAGAGTTAGAGTGACGGGAATTAAGATCACTATCAGAGCTTTTTTTTTTTTTTTTTTTTTTTTTTGCGAAAGCCGTACTGGCGATCAGAGAAAAAGAGAAAAAAATTAAGATATTGTTTAAATCTTCTTCTTAAGGATCAATTAACTTTTAGAAAGAACGTTGGAGGTTAAAGAAATGGGACAGTATTTGGATGGCTAAGAGGGGTCCCCTTCTTCATCAAAGGCTGTGAGTGCACATTTCAAGCAAAAAAGAGAAAGTAGAATTTAAAAAAAAAAAAAAATAGCTTACCAAGGCAGGGTTCAAGTTCACTGCCTGAATTTTGAAAACGATAGGAAAGATAACATAAAGACCCTACTTCTTCTTAGTGTTAGGTTCATAGGGAGCAGAAATGTCTTTAGAAGAAATTAAAATTTTAAGCATAAATGCGTTTGAGGGGTTGAAGGAGGAGAAACAGTTCTGGAATCGTCTAAGGTGGAATTAGAAGCAAACGTTTAAGCAAAGACTTCAGTTTTAGTATAAGATATAAGTTAAGATACGGCAGTTCTATCATCAGAAAATTCAAGATGAGGGAAAGAAGAAGAAGCAAAGTAAGAGTTAACATTTTTTTAAAAAAAAAAATGCCAGAAAGGGCGTGAGGAAGAAGAACCCAAAAAGTTATTACGTTTGCAAAGGAGAAATTAGTTTTTGGTGCTGCTGAGTATAGATATTGCACGATTCCCTATCGCTAATAGAATTTTAGCATACAAAGTTAAACCATGGTTTCTTAGGTTTAGTAGAAGGAAAAGAAAATAGAAAAGTACGCTCTATGGCCTTGAGAGAATCACATCCGTAATGCATTCAGCACATTCCAAAGGATCTCTCATAGGAAAGCAATAATCTTTCCACCAGAAACCAAAGAAGTACGACGGAAATTTTCTTCCAGTTTCCAGAACCGAAATACCCAAATCATTTCCTCTTAATAAGCGTAGGTCTTTCATTCGGAAGATTTTAAAAAATAGAAGAGGATACAGAGATAAGAAGATGATCGGAGAAATCCAGAAGTGGAAAAAGTTTAAAAGTATAAGGAGAAGAATTAGAAGTTACAAAAAAGTCTAGAATATTTTGTTCATCTCCAAGTCGATTAAAGATACTAGAATAGAACTGCACCAAATATTCAGAGTCATTTTGTATAGATAAATGGAAGACACGTTTACCTCCTGTGTTACGAGAATTGTGATAAAGCCATTAGCAATGGTGAACTTTCAAATCACCTAATATAATGATTTCAGAGAAAATAGAAGAAGAGAGAATGTTCTCTATTTTGTGTATAGGCACTCCAATAATTTTATTATTACTAGAATTACTAGATAAATAAACGAAACAAACAAATTTAGTCTTAGATTGGAAGAGAGCTGAAGCCCCAAGGTGATAAAATCGGAATGCTCCAAATAAAAGACAGGAGAACAAATAACATCGTTGCCCAAGTATGCGCAACGTATGCCAATGGATGAGTATTGGGAATAGAGGATGAAAGAGGAAATAGAAAACATTTTCTATCAGAACCCTCAAGCACCTGATTTTAGATCAAGAATAAGTGAGTGGAGTCTAAATGAAGAGAAGTGGTAATCAGCAATGTGGAAATTGGATTAAAGATAGCGAATGTTGCAGAAATCAATGGGAAAAAATAAACCGTGTACCAAAGAAAGTCTTCTGATAAATTTTAGTGGCACCATCCCCATTACCGGAGACCACCAACTCCCAGGTGGTAATAGAGGAAGGGGTGGATGAGGGGCTATTTTCCGAAGCCTCCTATCTGAGGTTTTCAGAGTCTGCAGTTGTGAATGCCATATATATATATATATATATATATATATATATATATATATATATATATATATATATATATATAATATATATAATATATATATATATAATATTATATATATATATATATATATATATATATATATATATATATATATATATATATATATATATATAATATATATATTATATATATATATATATATATATATATATATATATATATATATATATATATATATATATATATATATATATATATATATATATATATATATATATATATATATATATATATATATATAGGCTTTATATATATATATATATATTCGGAATGTTATTTAATACTATCGAAATTCTCCGAATTTCAGAATGGAAATCTCAAAATCTTTCCAAAATATTTAGTAAATAATATTGAACTTTTTTCCTTTTTTAACTCTTGGTCATAAGACTCTTCTTAACTTTCTCTTCCTCTTCATCTTCCTCTTCCTCTTTTGCTTTTATTTCAGTATTTATTTTTATTTCTGTTTAAACTTGGATATAAGGAGTAAAGTTGCGAGACGTTCACATATGAGGTTAACGATTTACTTTATTATATG
>SEYY01023477.1:22500-27500 GCA_009176605.1 Armadillidium nasatum
TTTCACACATTTTACAGATTTTCACATCAAAACGTAAAACTTTAACCTATAGCATATATATATATATATATATATATATATATATATATATATATATATATATATATATATATATATATATATATATATATATATATATATATATATATATATATATATATATATATATATATATATATATATATATATATATATATATATATTATATTTATTTTATTTTTTTTTTTTTTTTTTTTTTTTTTTTTTTTTTTTTTTTTTTATATTTTTATTTATATATATATATATATATATATATATATATATATATATATATATATATATATTATATATATATATATATATATATATATATATATATATTATATATATATATATATATATATATATATATATATATATATATATATATATATAATATATATATATATATATATATATATATATATATATATATATATATATATATATATATATATATATATATATATATAATATATATATATATATATATATATATATATATATATATATATATATATATATATATATATATATAATATATATATATATAGTATATATATATATATATATATATATATATATATATATATATATATATATATATATATATATATATATATATATAGGCTTAGGTGGAGATTGTTTCTGAGTTTCGATATTTTTTATATCGAATTTTTTATGTCGATTTATGTAATCGATATTTTCATATATACTTACCTTAGGCTACTTTGTCGTGCAAACGTTCTTGTGTACATTAGGTCTCTTTTACGGCAAATTCTTGTGTAGGTTAGGCCTCTTTTTACGGCAATACGGTATAGGTTATGATATCGAATTAGGTTCTGCTAGAAAAGTAAGTAATAATAATTGTGCGTATAGTAATACTACCTCTGGCAACTCTCTTGTTTACGATAGGCTTCTCCGATATTTCGATTTTCGATATTTTTTAACATCGAAACTCAGAAACAATCTCCACTTTACCATATATATATATATATATATATATATATATATATATATATATATATATATATATATATATATATATATATATATATAATATATATATATATATATATATATATATATATATATATATATATATATATATATATATATATATATATATATATATATATATATATATATATATATATATATATATATATATATATATATATATATATATATATATATATATATATATATATATATATATATATATATATATATATATATATATATATATATATATATATATATATATATATATATATATATATATATATATATATATATATATATATATATACATATATTACGCTTTTCACCTTTCCAATTTTCGTGGGATGGTGTGCTCCTAATTCATTCAAACACGTACGTACTCACCTCACTACCACCCTCCACCTACATCTGTCCTCTGCAACTCTCCTGCCCTCATTCAAACTCAAAAACCTCCCACCCATAATGTCTCTCACTCCATCCATCCATCAATCCATTCACCATTAAATTTCTCTTCCTCTTCCACTCTCAGCATCAGATTTAAGCATTCTTCACACCATCATGTCTTCATCCATTCAACACACATGAACAAACCATCTTAATACACCCTCCTCTGCTCTATCAACTATTCCCCTTCTTCATCCACATATATCCCTGTTCTATCGCTTATGATTCTATCTCCACTTCTCAAACCAAAGTCGATTTCTGACATCTTCTGTTATCTAAAACGATTTAAAATCTTTATGGAAAATGTAACCTTGGAAAAAGTGAATAGCGGGGAAAACCTACTATTTTAAATGACGTCATAAATTGAAATGTTTATCCAGAAATCTATTAGCTACCATTGCATAGTAACAGATTTTTGTATCTACTTTAGAAAAAAAGTTATATACCTTTTTCTGATCAACTGTAAAAAAATTTTTTTTATAAATTTACCCCAGGGAAAAAAAAATTAAAAAAAAACTACAATTAATTTTTTTTAATTTTGGCGGTTGTTTAGAGGAGGTACAGAGCTACAACAATCTCTCATTACATTATTCAATACTTTTTGTCCTTTTCGAGATATAGCCTCTCAGATTTTGACAATTTTCCCCAAAAAAAAAATTCAAAATTTACAAAATTTGGGAATCTATATCTGGAAAAGAACAAATAGCATTGAATGATGCATTGGGAGAAAGGTTCGCTTCTTTAAGCGATAATTATGAAAAAGTTTATCGTGTAGTATTTTTAATTTTGTTTTTTTTGTTCAGAAGTCTAAATTTCCCAAAATTTCTATAAAAAAAAATAAAAATTTGTAGTTTGCATAGAAAAAAAATACATCCTAAAACTTTTTTAAATTTTTTGTAGTTGTTTAAGGAGATACAAAGCTACAACTTTCACTCAATGCATCATTCAACTCTATTTGATCTTTCCTATAGCCTCTCAAATTGAGAAAAGTTTTAAAAACAATTCAAACTTTCTAAAATTTGAGAAGCTATATCTCAAAAAGAACAAATACCATTGAGTGATGTACTGAGAGAAAGTTGTAGCTCTGTACCTTCTCTATTCTATAAAACTGCGAAAAATGAAAAAATTTAATGTTGTAGTTTTATTTATTTATTTAAATTTTTTTTTTTTTTTTTTTTTTTTCTGAAGGGTGAATTTTACAAAACAATTTTAGAGTTGGAAAGAAAAGGGCATATGACTTTTTTTTCTAAAGCAGATATAAAAATCCATGAAATTGTTGTTAATAGATTTGCGAATATACAATTCAATTTTCATGTCATTTTGACCAGTGGCTTTTTCCCGCTATTCACTTTTTCCAAGGGTTAATTTTCAAAAGAAAAAAAAAAAATTTTAAAACTTACAAATACACAAAAACGTCAGAAACGCATATATCCTTCAGATTTCATTAAAATTGGAAAAAAATAATAATAATAATAATAAAAGTTAAATTGGATCCTCCCATTCATTTAGACCTTGTCTACGGGTACGTTCAGATGTGATATGCGCACTGGGAATTCTTCCGATCTCACTTTATTTTTTGGAAGTTTTAATGAATTATTTTATGTCCTGAATTCTAAGAAGTGGAAACAATTAAATATAAACTTCATGCTGTTGCATTCCCGTTTCGAAAAAAAAAAAATTAATAAATAAATAAATAAATAATAATAATAATAAAAAACATAAAATATCATATTCACATATTACACATTTGAATAGAAGTAAGGCATTGTTTATCTCTTTTATCACAGTTGTCACCCAAAATAAATTACAACTGACTGGTAATCAGTTCATAAATTAAATTTTTTTTTCATGTTGTTTGCCAAGTATGGTTGTCTATTTGATTTGTTGCTTAATCTTAAACCTTTAGAACATTAGAACATTGAAATTCGATAACAAATAAAAATCGGATTAACCATTTTATTCATACATTTTAATCATACAATTATGTGTAGAATAGACTCTTGGAGTTTAGTGCCTTTCTCAATACTCACCATGTATTTCTTTACAGGGTTGGCCATAGGTAATCATACATAGTGGATATACAAAGTGGTTTATGAAAAAATGTTTCATTCATAAATTATATTCCTCATGGTTGTCATTGTTTTAGAAACAGATCTGAATAGGTATCCGCCACTGTTGATGAACACGCATTAGCACAGCTGGAGTTGTTTATGACTGTAATAGCGTTTCTAATACATTCATCAAAATGATTTTTCCCAAATATCTTCCTGACCCTCAAGGGTCTTTACATGCAACAAAAGGAAAAGTCAAAGGAGTGAAATCTGGGGTTCCGGAAGGCATTCCACATTACCTTGTTTTTCAATCAGAACTGCTGATTCACCCACTTAAGCACATAATTACCATAATTAGGGGAACCCTATGTAGCTGGAAGCATCCTCCGATCTTGTTTATCAGGGATGGAAAATCGTTTCTTGTGAAATTATTTTCTCTATTAAGGTTACCCTTGATTAAACATAATTCATATAATCAATTTACCAACAGCTTTCCTCTTTGCAGAATTTATTCAGTGAAGGTTAGCGTTACTCCAATATTTTACGTTTTGCTGATTAACCTCTCCATTTTCTTAAAAATTTGCTTCATTGATAAACAAGATCATAGACGAAAAGTTTGCATTCTCGTTCAATTTGTTGATATGCGTTTCAGAGATTTCCATTCATCTATTTGGTCGTCTTCACACGGATGCTCAGCCACGTACAGTTTTCAAGAATGCCTTCTGTTTGCTTTCAAAATGAACCTGATACTCTATCTGATGACACTATTTTCCCTAGACAACCTTCGTGTATTTTTACGGGAACTCCGTGTAAGCGATATGAGAATCGTACCCGTTGTAGTTTTATGAATGCCTCAAGTATTCGGCAACGTTGTTCATCTGCTACAACTTAGTAGTATATATATATATATATATATATATATATATATATATATATATATATATAATATATATATATATATATATATAATATATATATATATATATATATATATATATATATATATATATATATATATATATATATATATATTATATATATATATATATATATATATATATATATATAATATATATATATATATATATATATATATATATATATATATATATATATATATATATATATATATATATATATATATATATATATATATATATATTATATATATATATATATATATTATATATATAATATATATATATATTATATATATTATTTAATTTTTTTTTTTTTTTTTATTTATTTTATTTTTTTTTTTTTTTTTTTTTTTTTATTATATATATATATATATTATATATTATATATATATATATATATATTATTATATATTTATATATATATATTATTATTATATCTTTATTTTATATTATTATTATTATTATTATTAATTATTATTATATTATTATTATTATTATTTATTTTATTATATTATTATATTATATTATTTTTGCAATTTCTGAATGAAAATTCAAACATATA
>SEYY01023478.1:0-10000 GCA_009176605.1 Armadillidium nasatum
CTCTCGGGCAATGCCCGTTTCTAGGAGAGGGCAGAACTATAAAATTAAAGAAGACCCATCTAATCCCAGCATAACGTAAATGTCTCAGATGGGGGCAGACGGAGGCCTTAAAGAGCGGAAGATAAATTGCAGCAGAAAAAAATAGAAGATGTTAGAGAGTTACACAAAGCAGAAGTGATTGGAAAGAAGGAAGCACCACAACGGACAAGCCTGGGGTTTGATGCATTCATTCAGAATTCATTCGAAAGCATGGCAACCCTTATTTTGAGAGGGCGACACAATGGTGGAGGAATGCGAAAGATCAATTTCCTCGAGCAACTGGCTTTGCAATACCTATAGAAAAGAAATAGCGCACCAACGTCACGTAGCAGAGACATATTGTCAAGTGAGTTTGAAATGAGCGGACAGTGTATTAATATCTTAGTCTTAGACTCAACTCTGTTCAAAAAAAATGTGGAACCGGAGGCCCCCTAAATGAGAACACAGTACTCCATGCAAGGGAAGATGAGACCCTAATATAACCAGAATAACTGTTCGGAAGAAATAAATTACTGCAATCTGAACTGAATTCCCAGCTATTTGAAGTCGCCCTATCAACCACTTTGATTTGAGGTTTCCAAAAAATTTCATGGTTTATATTCAGGCCAATAATGTTAATGTTGTTGACAGGTAAGACGGGAGAGCCGTCAAAGGAGAGAGGAAAGTTGAAAGGTGTTTTTTAGAGACTGATATGAGGAAGTTAAAATTTTAAAGAGTTGAATTTTACAAGGTTGATGTGACCCCACCGGAAAGTTCCTTCCAGATCGGTAAGAATGGAGTCAAAAAGCGGTAGACTAGAAGCAATTCTAGAAGCAAATGACAGAGCAGATTTGAAATGAGTAGAAGAATGGAGAGTTAAGTCATCAGTATAAGAATGAACAGAGCTAGAAGTGGAGCTAAGAAGATAGTTAATGAAAAGTAAGAATTAAATTGGAGATTGAACAGAACCCTAAGGAACGTCACAATTGACAGAAAAGAAGGAAGAGGTCACACCATTGACAAGTGTCTGTATGTAAAGATCTGAGAGAAAACTAGACATAAGTGAGCAAAGAGAAGAAATCCAATGGAAAGGACCTTGGAGATTAGTGACGCATGCCACACACAGTAAAAAGCTTTGAATATGTCAAGCACTACCACTAAAGACTCCTCGTGATCCCTAAGAGCAGAGGTAAATAAATCAGTAAGATAGGAAAGCATGTCACCAGTAGGCTTTGAACTTCGAAAGACGTATTGATGATCTGAAAGAAGGAAGTGAGACTCCAGATCATTCAGGAAATGAAAGTTAAGGAGAGTTTAAAAGATTTTAAACAGAACTTGCAAGTTCTGTTTAAAATCTTTTAAACCAAAATAAACTATATATGGCAATAGTTAGAGGGATCAAAGCCAGTACTCTTCTTCAGAATCAGCTGAATATAAGCGCGCTTCCATTATTGAGGAAAAATATGTGTTAAAGTATAGAAAGCAGAGATGAACAAGGACAGGCACCAGCTCAGACGAACATATATTATAATATTAATAATATATATATATATTATATATATATATATATATATATATATATATATATATATATAATTGCACTTTAAAACACATGGCATCCATTCTTGGCCACGCAACCCACTCGGCAAGAGGGGAGTGCCAGTGTCTGCGAAAATGACACTGAGGGTAAGGCAACATATGATTCCTCACAGACTACATCCAGATACATCCGTGAGCCAATCAGGATGCAGGCATTCTCGGTAATGGCATTACCTGCACATACGCTAATACACAGACACACATATATATTTTTTCCTTATGACGTCATCAATATTTCGTGACATTGAACCCAAAGAAATTTAGTTTCAAAAAAATTTCAAAATCTGATTGACTCTCAGGTTCATAGCTGTGGGTCAGTCCCCCGCGCGTGTTCGGGCGCGGGCGGCGTGACGGACTCTGAACAAGCGCAGGCGCGACCCCATGTCGCACTATTAGGAGGACGCTCGGAATAACGCAGTGCTGCGCGCAAATGCATGTAAAAACATTCCTGATGTTGTCACGTGACATTCTAGTGGCAATTTATTTTTAGAGAGAATATTTGCCACTTTCAATACAAATGTACTGCTTTGTCTCTGAAGACGCGTCAGTCTCCGCTGATAAGGTGGGGGCTGTAATCATTGATGGGATGAGCAGGTTCATTCCTTCTTTAACTAAATCTTTTTCTCCGCAAAATCCATGGTTCGATCGCGCCTACTCTCTTGCCATTCAGGCTAGAGACATTGCGTATCGAGAGTGGAAAAACTCTCCTTCTCCTATCACTCTTGCTAATTTTCATTCTGCTCGGAATCGTTGCAGGGATATTCTTCGACGAGCAAAGCAGTCTTTCACTAAAAGAAGGTGTGCGGAGCTCCTAAACTCTCCTACTGATAAATCTTTCTGGCCTCTTGCCAAAAACATCTCTAACAACTTCTGTAAATCTTCCTTTCCTCCTCTTATTCGCTCTGATGGCTCTGCTGCTAACACTCTTACTGAAAATGCTAATCTCTTCGGCCTCCTATTCTCCTCTAATTCAACCCTGGACGACTCCGGCAACCCTCCTCCTACTTCTTCTCTCTCAGAGTCCCATGACTTTACCTGTGATTACATTTGATCAGGTGCATGGGCTTCTGAAATCTATGAACGTAAGGAAGGCAAGAGGCCCGGATGGCATTCCTCCCCGAGTTTTAAGGGAGTGTGCTTCTGAGCTTGCTCCTCCCCTCGTTCAACTGTACTCTCTATGCCTCAATACTAATACTTTCCCTCAGTGTTGGAAGCACGCGCATTGGTCCAGCCTATTCCAAAAAAGGGTAGCCGCTCTGATCCTTCTAACTATCGCCCTATAGCTCTCACTTGTATTCTGTCTAATATCTTTGAAACCCTTCTCAACTCTCACTTCTTGGATCATCTGGAATCTCATTCCCTTCTTTCTGATCATCAATATGGCTTTTGACGTTCGAGGTCTACTGGTGATATACTTTCCTATCTCACAGATTTATGGTCTTCTGCCCTTAGGGATCATGGGGAGACTTGTGTGGTGGCGCTTGACATATCTAAGGCATTTGACCGGGTATGGCATGCGTCACTGCTTTCCAAGCTCCCTCCTTAGGGTTTCCTCCTTCTCTTTGCTTACTTATGTCTAGCTTTCTTTCTAATCGCTCCATTTCAGCTGTTGTTGATGGAGCGACTTCTTCTTCCTTTCCTATCAATAGTGGTGTTCCTCAGGGTTCTGTCTTATCTCCTACTCTATTCTTACTTTTCATTAATGATCTTCTTAGCTGTTCATCTAACAATGTCCATTCATATGCCGATGATTCAACCCTAAATTCTTCTACTAATTTCAAATCTGCTCCTTCCTTTGCATCTAGAGTTGCCTCTCGTCTTCATCTTTCCGATTCCATTCTTGCTGATCTGGATAGAATTTCCCAGTGGGGTCGTCTCAACCTTGTGAAATTCAACTCTATTAAAAACTCAACTTCTAGAAATCTCCCTCTCAAAGACACCTCCTAACTTTTCTATTTCTTTCGATGGTTCTCCCGTCTCTCCTGTTGACAATATAAATATTCTTGGTCTTTTAACATAAACAAAAAAATGTCTTGGAAACCTCACATCACAATGGTTGCTAGGGCGGCCTCAAAGAAGCTGCGAGAATTTTTTTCTTCCTCGCAGTTACTCCAATTATACAAGGGTCTCATCCGCCCTTGTATGGAGTACTGCTCTCATATTTGGGGTGGCTCAGGCTTCACCCGTCTTTTGGATAGGGTTGAGTCAAAGGCTAAAAGACTAATAAACTCTCCCGCTCTTTCTAATTCTCTTGACTCTTTATCTTTGCGACGTGATGTTGGTGCCTTATCTCTTTTCTATAGGTACTACAGCGGAAAATGCTCGAGGGAACTATCCACCCGTGTACCTCCACCTTTATTGACGTCCTCGCAGCACAAGGGGTACAGTGTCCGCTCATCAATTTTGCGTGGACATAGGCAACTCCAGGCTTGTTCGCTGTGGTGCCTCCTTCTTTCCAGTCACCTCTGTTTTGTGGAATTCTCTTCCATCTTCTGTGTTTTCCTGCTGAATTTAATCTCCATTCCTTTAAGACCCACGTCTGTGCTCACCTGCGAAATTTGCGTTAGGTGTGGGTAGTGGGTTGTTTTTATCTCTTCTATTGTTCTAGCACCCCCTCCTTGAATAGGGCTATGCCCGTGAGTGGTGGTGATGTGTAAAAAAAAAAAAAAAAAAAAAGTAAAGATTTTATGACGTCATGTCCGTAATTTATTGTGGCGTCATACTTTTCCTTAATTTACCAGACTTCGTACTTTTTTATTTAACTTAAACATACACCTCTGCATTTTTTATTTATTTATTTTTTTCTAATTTTTTTATTTTTCATTTTTCTTTCTATATTTTGTTAAAATTATTCCTTTTATTTTTATTTTTATTTTCTATTTTAATATTTTTTAGTTTGGTTTTAATTTCTTTTTCTATTTCTTTTTTCTTTTTTCTTTCTTTGAATAATTTTTTTAATTTTAATTTTCTTTTTTCTTTTTTATTTTTTTATTTTTCTTTGTTTTTATTATTTTTATTATTTTTTAAAAATTTATATGAATATTTTATACCGTCACGTAGTAAAACCCTTAAACTTGAAGGGATGATTAATACACACACTGTTATTTGCTGTCACCAAATGCAATCTTTACCACCTTCTTCGTTTTCTCACATAAACACATACAAAAGTACATACAAACTATCACAACTAATCGATGACGTCACTATGCTACCTGCATTCAGAAAATTGTCATGGTTATCCTAATCTCAGATTTGAATTTTTTTTATAATTCATCGTTCATGCACACATTGTATAACAAAAACCGATATTACTCTTTCGAATATTTGGTAAGAATTATTAATTTACCTCTTATATTGATACCTATTGAAAATAAGAAATGTAAGTATTGTAACGTCATACATTTTTCTTTACTTTGTATCTGAGTTATAATAATCATATGAATTTTATGTTTGTGACGTCACGACCCTAAATTCTTGTGACGTCATTCCTTTTCTTTGAAGGCTTTGCTTTCAACCCCGGAATAAATTATAATTCATGGAAATATTTATTCCTTAAACTAAGTGTCATAAATCTAAACTTTAAACTAACTTTTATCTCTATTGCATTAGCAAAGGCATGTTAGTATCTATCTGACATACAAAATACAGAATTTTAAATTCATTGTTCAACCAAAACTATTCAATATATATATAATTTGAATCTCCATGGTGACCTATATTTTATATTATTAATTGAGACTTCATATACATTACTAACCCTAAGTTTAACATTTACTTTAAAACTCAATAAACAATCTAACTTTTTAACACTTAAGCATGATCAAAGACATGCAGTCATCTCTCTGACACACATTTCATACAAATATAAGCTTTAACCTAAATCTTAATCTACATATATAATCATACTTTTAACACTTCGACATAACCACAGACATGTTATCCTCTCTTCAATATACAGTATATAAGAAATTACATGCATTTCTTATATACTTCTTTCAATGTATATCTTAATTCACCATAGTACGCTAAACTTTTTCCCATTAAAGTATGACCAAAGACAAACAGGAATCTCTTAAACTTATATTTTACTGTACTTACATATATTTTAACCCTAAGCCTCATCAATATATAACTTAAATCCCTGTATTTAACCTACCTTTTGTATTTAATGTTTATATAAATCTAGTAAACAGGAACATACTGAAAAGAATAAACGCAAATTATTAATTTTGAAATAAAAAAAATAATATATATATATATATATATATATATATATATATATATATATATATATATATATATATATATATATATATATATATATATATATATATATATATATATAATTATACTTAAATATATAATATTTGCTAACTGAGATAGGTGTAGGTTACTTAGTGTTGCTCTGGTGTGAAGGGCAAGACTGGACAATTAATACACTAGACAAAATTACAAGACTACAGAGTTCAACGAAGGCTGAAGATTTAAAAGAAGGATTGATAGAAGTGGAATACCATTTATAGAGTCTAAACTGATGCAACCAGTGTGTTGTTCTGCTTTATGTTACTATCTTCGACAGCAAAGGTGTAGATAGAATATTGCTGATGTGGAAGGAGTATTGTTCCAAAGTAGACAGGGGTTTGAAGGAATGTTTGAAAAGTTTCCATTGATAGGTGAGAAAGACGCCTAACAAGAATGTGAATTTATAAAATTTAATTTTTAATAAAGCGTATGCTTTAGTTTGGAAAAATTACACTGCTATAAAAATTTTCCCTCAACAATTTTAAACCAGATTTAAGTTCGAATTTTATGAAGGGAAGATGAACTGGAAACTGGAAATCAAAACATTCTTGGAAAAATATTTTTGAATTTAAGGTGATATTAAAATTCTAGAGTGTTGTATTAATTCTGATAAAACAAAATTTGAAATAAAAAAATTAATATTTTAATTGAAAAAATAAAAAAATAAAAAATTTAAAATTTCCAAAGTTAGGATTGTGAAATTTGAAATTTGCAAAAGAGATTTTGTCTGAAAGAGTAAAGAAATTACAAATCAAAACACAAAATAAGAAATTCTCTAATTGGAAAAAAAATTTTTAGATCTGTGAATGGAATATGAAAATTTGACTTGATAATGGACGTTGTGAAAAATGGTTTTAAAAATTTTGAAAAGTTGAAAACATAAAACAAAGTTCAAGGTAAGAAATACTCAAAATAAAAGTTGAAATTTTGAGAATGAAAATTATAAATTTTAAAAGGACATTTTGAAAAGCAAAAATGTGAAAAGAGCGTTTAATTAAAAAAGTTGAAGATGAATTTGAAAAAGAGAAGTGGGAAGTTATAAAATTTGCTGATTTGCCATGCAAATTTAATAGTGGAAATTGGAAATTGATTTGAAAAAAAGATAAAATTTAATCAAAAAGCTAGTAATACAGTAAGAGGGTGTTATCAACATACAATTAATGAATTTAAACATTAAAAAATTTGAACAATTTTCAATGACTTTTTACATTTAAAAGAAGTAAATAACGAAATTAAGACATTATAAGAAAAAATATGACAATTACAGTGGAAAATTTTGTAGTAAAAGCATGTATAAAGACGTACAGTAACAATTATTAAGTACAAAGATTCACAATGATAATTATTACAATATACAAATAACAGATACGTAGAAAAGGTTGAAGATGAACAAACATTAAATATAATTAACAAGTGTACTGCATAGTAATGTAAATTTTACAGAAATATAATTTGCACTGCAGTATAAGTTGTTATGGAGATGAATTAGTACATAATATATAAATGAAAATTTATAATGCAATATAAGGGGAGTGTTTGGTTTGGGTTCGGTTTTAAAAATTTTTTTTTATTATTTGAGCGATTTGGGTGAAATTTTCTGTGTATATAGCTTTTTTCCCGGTGAAAAAAGCTTCATTTTATAGTGTTTTTATGAGTCTATAACGGTTTCATAGTTATTAGTGGTCATAACTCAACAAAAAAAAGAAATAGCGGAAAAAAAATATTTTTCCACATGAGATGAAAATTGGCCTAAGCCATCTTAGCCCCAATCTCTTTAATCCGCTGAAAGCGATTTTTGTTATCACGCTCAAAAAAAGAGGTATAATCAGTCAAATTTTTTTTTGAAAAATTTGTTACCCCTTCGGAGAAAAAATTTATTTAAAAAAAATTCTCTCCAGGAATTTTGATTAAATTTGGACATTGTTTAGAGGAGAGATAGGTCTACAACATTTATTTAGAGCATTATTAAATGTTAATTGTTTGAAGGAAGGTATAGCCTCTCAAACTTTTAAAATTTTTGAAAATTTTCTAAAAATGGACCTTTTTTGAGAGATCATATCTCGGAACAAACAAATGAGATAGAACAAAGTATATAAAAGAATTTGTAGCCCCAACACTCCTCTATAAGTGTGCCAAAATTTATTTACGTAGTAATTATACTTTTTTTTCAATATTTTTCCTAAAAAATTTGATTTTTTTTTTTTTCAAAAAATTATTTCTTTTGATAGTGAGTCAGTCTTGGACTAATACTGGTTTTTTGTGTAACTCTGGAAGGGAAATTCTATCAAAGGTTTTTGTAGCCAATAGAATAGGGAACATATGTTCCAAATTTCAGACCAAAAATATTTTTTATGTGGCTTCACCGTAGATTTAAATTTTGAAAAACATTCCCAAATAACTGCTAAACATTAAATCCCTCGTAAAAACGTTAGGAATCGACAATTTTCGTCGGGAAAAAAGCTATATATACTGAAATTTTCTGGAGAATCGGATAAAAAAATTTTTTTTCTCCTAAACCGAACCCTCCCCATAAGTACAAATGAAATTAGTATATAAAGTAATATAATTTTTATATTACTTACAATAATGTTTTATAGCGAAATCGAAAATAATATATAAAATATTATATAGTAGAAAATTAATATATGGTAATTTTGCTAATTAATTAATTTAAAAGTTATATATAAGGTAGAAAAAATTTTAAAATATAACAATGATTATATAAAAGCAAAGATAATATAAAAGAAAAAATAATATAACTAAAATTTAATACATAGGCAAAACAAAAGTGAAAAAAAATAGCTGTGGCAATATACAGTAGCAAGCTGAAAAAGAAGCAATGATTAAACTTTGTTAAAGCAATGTAAATTCTACAAAAAGAACTGGAAAAAACTAAAGAACAGAATAAAATGATAATCTTATAAAATATGATGAATAATATAGTATGGCAAATTATTTACAAAAACAATAAATAGTAAAAAGACAAATTATAAACAATTTTAAAAACAGAAAATATATAATAAAAAAGGATGAGGTTCCATGAAGAAGATCGGAAAAGCAAAATAATTGTTAGCTGGAAAGAATAAAACAATTGAAGCAATATTAAAACAATTTTCTGAAAAATAATAATTGCTCAAATAAAGACAAAATTAAAAAGAAACGAGAAAAATATATATGCAAAAATGTATTTTTATTTTTTGTAATTTTATGATTTTTTTTCTAAAAATGACTGTTTTCTCAAAACTAATGGAAATATCAGATCCAGTAGAAGGGTAAAAGAAAAATAATATAAATTTTAGAAGAAGAAAAAAAAAGATTGTTCTAAAGGCGGTAATAATAACATGGATATTATGATTATTATTGCTGTTATTGTTATTTTTATTTCTATTATTGTTGTTTTTATTCTTATTTTTATTCTCATTATTTTTGTTATATATTATTGTAGATATTATATAATGTATTAGGTTATGGTAGATAAGGTAAATAGGTATTATACTTATTATAGAATTTTGGAATACGGTATTGTATTATAGTATATGAGATATGGTTATTATAGTAGATGAATTTACAGTACAGCATTGTAAGATTAGTTTTGGTATTTTATAGGAATTATAAAAGAAGTCTTAGAAAAAAATTAATTTTTGAAAGCTCAGTTAATTCTGTTTTGTGGAATTTTCTATGAAGTAATTTAATATATTTGCCATTTAAGAATTTATAGGAATTAAGGTAGTATGTTTCTGAAGATCATCAGAACTGAAATATATATATATATTTATATATATATATATATATATATATATATATATATATATATATATATATATATATATATATATATATATATATATATATATATATATATATATATTATTAGGGTGGTTAAATTGTATGGGCCGATGTTGAATGTGAACCACACCTAAACGTCAAGTTTTTTACTGCATTTCATTTGACTTTTTTTCAATTTCAGACTTACTCAATTTGAACCATGGAAAGATACACAATGGAGCAACGTGTTAAAGTTATTCAGGCTTATTATGAAAATGGGCGTTCAAATCAAAATGCATATCGTGCACTTCGTGAT
>SEYY01023478.1:15000-16978 GCA_009176605.1 Armadillidium nasatum
ACATTTTGCCTAACTTTCTCAATATACATTTCATCCATTATTTATCCATAGCCATAACCTAATACACCTTCAGCCTAATAACCTTCCACACGCACACACACGCACACATACGCACATACCTAAATACAAGGGTACATACATACATACATATCTACATATATAATATATATATATATATATATATATATATATATATATATATATATATATATATATATATATATATATATATATATTATATATATATATATATATATATATATAATATATATATATATATATATATATATATATATATATATATATATATATATAAATATATATATATATAAATATATATATATATTTATATAAGTATATATATATTATATATATATATATATATATATATATATATATATATATATATATATATATATATATATATATTATATATATATATATATATATATATATATATATATATATATATATATATATATATATATATATATATATATATATATATATATATAATATATATATATATATATATATATATATATATATATATATATATATATATATATATATATATATATATATATATATATATATATATATATATATATATATATATATATATATATATATATATATATATATATATATATATATATATATATATATATATATATATATATATATATTATATATATATATATATATATATATATATATATATATATATATATATATATATATATATATATATATATATATATATATATATATATATATATATATATATATATATATATATATATATATATATATATATATATATATATATATATATATATATATATATATATATATATATATATATATATATATATATATATATATATATATATATATATATATTTAAAAAAAACACACTTAAAATACATCTTATTTTAAGTTAAATAAAAAAAAAAATCTTTTTGTTCCATTTTTTTTTCTCCAAATATTCAAGGACATTCTAAAACTCCTTCGTCTTCACCACACTCTACCCTCTGATTGGTCAGACACATTTCTTAGCCTATTCCTACGCAACCTATTTGAAAAGATTTTAACCTGATTCCGTCTCACTCTGATTTATCACGGCTGGTGGAAGGTTGGTGATTTTGGTTCTCCTTTTTATATATATTTTGGATTACACTTTTTAAATTTTAATTTCATATTTTAGGTTATTGTCTCAATTATTATTATTTTTATTATTATTATTATCATCATTTTTTTTATTGGCGTTTTCCAAATTAGTTTAAAAAGTGTTCATAATATTTTATTAACCTAGAGAAATAAAATTACACGTGCTGGAGCCCTAGAACTTTAACCTCTAAATAGCTATTAATTTTAGTAGTTATTATTTCTATCTAAAATGATTTTACATTATTGATTATATTTTATTTCATTCATTCCATCATAGATAGGGTATAAATTTTATAATTTTATTTTAATCTTATATTTTGAATTACTTTAGTTAGGAAACTACCACGAGTTTACCGAATAATCTTATCATTTATTTTAACGATATTATTATTATTATTTTATTATTATTATTATTATTATTATTTATTGGTGTTTTTATAATATTTCTGTGTTCTTTTATTTTTATCGATTTATTAAAGAAAATAAAATTTCACGTGCTTTAGCCCTAATTTGATAATTTCTAAATAGCAATTTGTTTTTTTTATTATTTCTATCTATGATGATTTTACATTATTATTTATATTATCCCATTCATTTCATCATAGTTACGGTATAAATTTTATAATTTATTATGCATTCCCTATAGTAAGTAACGTTAGTAAGAGTCCTAATTTTCTCTCATAGTTTGAAACATTTTGCTTTAAAACAACCTCGAGATTTATGAAACAATCTTAGCATTTATAAGGTATTATAATTTCATTATTATTATTATTATGATTATCTCAAATTACTACAAATGCAGTTA
>SEYY01023479.1:0-5000 GCA_009176605.1 Armadillidium nasatum
AGAGAGAGAGAGAGAGAGAGAGAGAGAGAGAGAGAGAGGAGAGAGAGAGAGAGAGAGAGAGAGAGAGAGAGAGAGAGAGAGAGAGAGAGAGAGAGAGAGAGAGAGAGAGAGAGAGAGAGAGAGAGAGAGAGAGAGAGAGAGAGAGAGAGATAGAGAGAGAGAGAGAGAGAGAGAGAGAGAGAGAGAGAGAGAGAGAGAGAGAGAGAGAGAGAGAGAGAGAGAGAGAGAGAGAGAGAGAGAGAGAGAGAGAGAGAGAGAGAGAGAGAGAGAGAGAGAGAGAGAGATATTACAAATGAAAAGAAAGGTCAATCAATCCTCATAAGATCAAGGAAAGCACTGACTCACGTTTGTTTTTAATTAATAAATTGGGAAAAAGTAAAGTTGGTGTGTTGAGTGCGGAAATTGGAAAAATACTTAATTCAATTCAACTCTATTAATTATTATTATTATTATTATTATTAATCCGTCTTCCCAGAAGCCTATTTAAGTTTTGTATTAATATATGTAAAGTATACGATTTTTGTTTGTATAAATTCAGTAACTATAAAAACTGAATAAAGATTAAGCATATATATATATATATATATATATATATATATATATATATATATATATATATATATATATATATATATATATATATATATATATATATATATATATATATATATATATATATATATATATATATATATATATATATATATATATATATATATATATATATATATATATATATATATATATATATATATATATATATATAATATATATATATATATATATATATATATATATATATATATATATAATATAAGGGGTGGCTCCTGACGTGGTTGCAGGTTTGTATAATAAAAGTTTTAAAAAAGTACAAAAATTAAAAAAAAAAAAAATCTGATTCATAATAGTGATTCAACAGGTTTACTTAGGTAAGACCCTAAGGTAAAGTTTGAAAAAATGTAAGATATATAAAATTATCAATAGAACCTGTTTTTATACATATTTATATGTATCAAACTTGTATCATTTAGCTACATTATTTTAAAATTATTATTTTGTTTATATTTTCAGTCAATATGGTTAAAAGATCAGCTTCTGCAGTATTGGAGTAATTTACAATGTTTCAGGATAGGCTCGAAATAGATAAATGTAACATCTGCAGTCAGAAAATTAGAAGAGGAATTCCGGGTGCCACAAGTAAAAAAAATTTCAACCAAATCTTTATGGGGAATCTACAATCAAAACACAAAGATGAACATACACTAGCAGAAAAAGAGCGGGCAAAAGAAACAGAAAAGAAAATTAAAATATTGAAAAAAACAAGAAAAAAATCTTAATTTTCTTGTATTTTGTTTGAATTTTTTTTTTTAATATTTGACTGATTGAGCTGAAATTTTCATGGTATATGCATTTTTTCCCGAAGTTCTGAGTTGATTTCGAGCATTTTTCTGAGTCTGTACCTGTTTGAAAATTATTTGTACCCAAAGTTGAAAAAAAAAATGAATAGCTGGGTTAAACCACTGGTTCACATGAGCTGAAAATTTAAGTGAATAATCTTAGCCCCAATTTCTTGCATTAGTGTGAACAGATTTTTGATACCACGTCTAGAAAAGTTATAAGCACATTTTTTTTTTTTTTTTGGGTGCAAAAATCGTACCTTTCCCGAGAAAAAAATTATTTAAAAAAAACTCTATCTACTAATTTCTTTAATTTTGGATATTATTTAGAGAGACAGGGAAATAACTTTAATTTTAGTGCATTATTAAATGCTATTTGTTTAAAACGTGATATAGTCTCTCAAACTTTGGGAATTTTTGAAATTTGGACAAAAATGGACCTTTTTGAAGGCTATATATCGAAACCAACGAATCGCATCGAATAAAGTACAGAGAGGAATTTGTAGACCCATCCCTACTCTATACAACCACTAAAAATAAGAAATGTTATAATTGATTTTTTTTTTTGTCCGAAAAAGTGGATTTTTAAAAAAAACTAAAAAAAAAAATTTTTTTTTTCGATAGTTGGTCAGTTTTCGGCTTATAACATTTATTCTATAACTCTGGGAACAAAAGTCTGTTAGAATCTTTTGTAGCCCATAGATTTCTAAATACAGTTCAAATTTCAGATTATTCCAAAAAGTGGTTTGGTCACGCCGTTCATTTGAAAAAGGGTCAAATTTTCAACAAAAAAGAAAACTTTTAAAATTAGACTCAGAAAAACGCTAGAAATGAACTTTTTCCACAGGAAAAAAAAACAATTTACACTGAAATTTTCAGGAGAATCGGCTGAAAATTAAAAAAATTAATTGAAATTGGACTGTCCTCTTAAGTATAATTTGCCATTTTAACTCCGGCAGACAAACCCAGGTTTTCCCAGATTTTTAGCCGAAAAATGGCCGGGGTTTCCCGGGGACGGGGCCGGGACCCCGGTCGGTTCATAATCGTGTCTATAATTATTTTGCACTATTAATTATTATTAAACATACCCGGCTAGGTAGAAGGAATTAAGGAAAATTTACCTACGGAATTTATGTTGGTGCCCACACTATCAGGAGATTATGTAGAGTTAAACTTAATGAAAAAGATAATAAAAATCGTCCCTCAGTTTATTTTGGAGATCAACAATATCAAGAGAAGAAAATATCAGTATACCTATGCATTAAAAGTAGATGACCAGGCCTCATCTCTACACAAGAACAGAGGAAATTTAGAACATAGAATAGACGTCCCTAGTATGACTTTAATATCTGCGGCTTCAGATATTAACAAAGACATTTATAGGGACTTTATTAAAAATATCACAATTTCAATAGTACTCATAGCAACCTTATCGATGATTTTACTAATCTTTTATTATTAAATAATTCAAAAATTTCTAAATTTTTTTAAAATCTTAATGAAATAACTTAGTATTTGTATTTTTGTTTGAACAATATTTTAATATTTTTAATTAATTATTTATGTTTTTCTTTAATCTTGTAACACACACCTAATTTTTTTCCTTTCATTCACATTTTTTGAATATTTTTATTTTTTTTAAGTATTAGGACTGAATGAGAAGAAACGTTTGTTTTCTGAAAAGACTTATCCAGTTTTATTGTTTACTCTTTTGGGTTTTTTCACTTTAAAATACAACACAGTTAGTGTCTTATTATTACTATTATTATTATTATTATTATTATTATTATTATTATTATTATTATTATTATTATTATTATTATTATTATATATGGGTCATTTCACGCCATTTATTATTTATTATTACTATTATTATTATTATTATTATTATTATTATTATTATTATTATTATCATTATTATTATTATTATATATTGGTCATTTCACGCCAACTGACCGGTTGCTTCCCACCTCACATTTTCCTATTTTAATAAAATTTGGCATAGATCATGAATGCCCTGGGGTTTAATAGCAATCACACCAAATTTTAGCTCTGTAGGACCCATACTTTGGCTGAAATGGTCCCCACTTGAGACCTCCAGCCTGAGAATGTCAATCTCAACTTTACAAAGAGGCATGTTAAGGTCCCTCTATTACAGCTGGATATGCTGCAGATGCTCAAAATTGGTCTCTTTTATATACTTTTGTTTGTGCAATTCAAAAATGAGGTCTATTTAAATCTAAAAATTAGAGTTTGCATTTTTTTTATATTGGAGAAAACTGCAACAAAATCAAAGTTGAAAGACCAAACTTCGAAGGCTAACAATCTTCAAACTACAGACTCTACAGTTACCAAAGTTTGATGTGTGATTTACAAATATAGAGTGATTATTAGTGTAAAAGCATAAGTTTCTATTACTATCCAATTTTATAATAGAAGGTCAAATGCAATGACAGGTTTTTGAATTTCAACAGGTTGAATTTCAACTGTGGGTCCAAGTGGACATAGACATTCTCGTGACTAATCGGTTGACAGTGGAAGAGTTTATTACTAACCTGAATGTAAAGATTTCGAGTTTGTCAACACATCACTACATTGTTAACATCAAACACATCATCTAAAGAACCTAAAGAAAAACCTGCAGCCACAAGAGTTGATTATACTTATGGACTTTTCTGAAAATTATTCCTATGTTATTCAAGATGCTGTGCAAGGTTTTCATTGGGAAAACAGTGAGGACAAGTTCATCCCTTCGCAGTTTACAGAAAGGTGAATGAATACGTTGTGTGTCAGAACCTGTGCATAATCAGCAATTACCTATCACATAATGCTGTAGCTGTTTGTGTTGTGAGCATATTTCTATTGCTGATATTATTCACAGGTAGTTCTCATGTCATGGAAACTCGTAATCCAAGGAAGAGATAATAAAGGCTCAAGAATGATTAAACTATCATCACTTCACTAAAATAGATGAGTATTATCATTTATTTTTTTATTTCCGGTTTATGGTTCTAATTGTTCTTATATCCTATCTCTTCTAGGTATCCACTTAATTAAAACAAAACAAATATATAAATAACATTATATCTAAAAACAAAAATTATTACCAAAATATTTATAAAACTTAACTTCAAGAAAATAAATTTAAATTACTTAAAATTGTTAAGAAGGACTAAAATTTTCAAAGTGAAACTACCCGTTTCACGTGAGTTTTATTATATTTTTACACGAAAAAATATTTATAACAATCATAATAAAAATTTTTATAAAATAAATAAAAAGTATATAAAGGAAAATTCTACATTTCTTTTTATTTTAGTTCCGAGGCCGGAACTATTCCAACCACAATCAACGTCTTCTCAACGATTATCAAGTACTTACATACTTATGTTCCTTAATGTTCCTCCATCATAAGAATTGACTTCAGGTAATTCTTTATTGACAATCAACTCGTCAATAACATTCCTGTCAGTTCTGAACCAGAGCTCCAATCTGTTCAGCTCTTTCCTTAACTTTCATCTAAGTTCTGACCTTGTTGTCAAGATTTTATTCATTTATTTTCGTCATCATCATTTAGTATTGGTTACAAATAAAACATCTTTA
>SEYY01023479.1:12500-20222 GCA_009176605.1 Armadillidium nasatum
AGAAAAATATTCGACAAAAATCAAATGGGAGCAAAATTTATGCAAATGTTTAAAAATTTTCCCTTTGTCTAAATGATTGATAATTGGCTTGTAAATAGTTAAATCATTGATATTCTTTTTGTTATACTTAAACTTATCATGTGAGCTGCACAAAAAAAAAAAAAGTTGAATTATCACGAATATCCATAACGATGAATCTTCAAAAAGTATTTGTAAAAAAAATATTTGGGGCATAAATTTTTCATGCAGATGCAAATTTTATGAAATTTCGAAGGATGTATAGTTAAGTGAGATACATATTTTTTACTTAAAACAATTTTTTGCATATCCAACGATTTTGATATGAACGGGAAAATTTTTTTTTTAAATTTCCCCATGCACAGCTCCAAAATGGTTAGGTATACAAAAAAAAAATTTCTAAATAAAAATTGTGCAACTTTCCCAACTGTACAATTTTTTTTTCTTTTCTATCCAACTATTTTGTTGCTGTGCATCGGAAAAATTTCAAATTTTCGATTTTTCTATGCACAGCAGCAAACTAGTTGAGTATACTAAAAATCTTTCTAAATAAAAAATGTTTATCTTACCCAACTGAATAACCTCTGTAAAAAAGTTTTGTATACTCAATTATCTAGGTGCTGTACACGAGGAAATTTTTCCCATGCACAGCAAGAAAATGGTTGGGTATAAAAAAAAAACGAAGAGGTTGTACAATTGGCTAGAGTACTAATTTTTTTACATAAGAAATTTTTTTACATCTAACCTTTTGGCTGTGCACTACGAAATTTCAAAAATTTTCCCGTGAAAAGCATCAAAATTGTTGGGTATACAAAAAAATTGTAAATAAAATGTATATCTAGCCAAATTTTATAAACTGAAGATTTCATGTAGATCAGTTGAAAAATATAAGAGTTATTCAGGTTTTTAATGGTTAGTTTTACCACATGAGATGATTAACTTTAAAGAAAATTTACATTATTTATAAGCAAACACTTCCCTTTGGTTTTTTTTTCCCCCCCAAAAAAAAATTCCCCTTAGTTGGATTTTTTTTCGTAGTCAATTTCGTTTTTGTTGGGCCAACTTTACAAAAAATTTCGTACTTTGCAAAGAAAAAAAATCTTTCCAAAATGGGGGGAAAATTTTTTGAGTTACAGTTATCATTTATTAAATTTATTTTACGTAAAACATTGTAATATGAAGACTATTCTTCCCAAAAATATTTAAAATTGAAAATTTAAATAGTTTCTTTCCCAAAAAGGAAAAAATTTATTATAATAATTATTATATTATATATATATTATATATATATATATATATAATATATATATTATATATATATATATATATATATATATATATATATATATATATATATATATATATATATATATATATATATTATATATATATATATATATATATATATAATCTAAAAATAGTGTTAAAAATTATACACACTTTATATATTTATTTAGTTTTTAATTTTTATCCCTATGTATTACATTTGATGTTAGAAAACAATTATTATTTCACATTTATTATTTAGAACTTATTCACTCTGTGTTTATTTAACCTAGCTTTCGCGGGATTTTTCTTCTTCCTGCCTCTTTCAGGGTTGCTTAACAAGAGGTCTTGTTCCAATAATTTTCATTCTGATTTTAATCTTGTATCGGTTGGTTTGCTCTTCCGTTTGAATTACCGTTGTTTTCAAACTTCAGAAAACTTATATTTCATCCCGAAATCGTGCAAAATATGTTCTTGTTCTTTGCAACACCAAAAACTCATTTCTCAATACAAAATGCAATAACATTTCAGGCTCATCTTCCTCTCAGACACTGCAAAAAAATGCAAAAAAATGTGAACTCTAACTTTGCTTCTTCCTATTTCCCTCCACCAGTATTTTCTTTCAGCACAATTGCCGTTTTACCTTCTTCAAAAACTGAACTTTTTACTCAGACTTCTGCCACAAATACAACTTAAGATGATTTCGGAGCAATACTTCCTCCTTCAACAATCCCCCCCCCCCTACAGGTCATTTGTCTAAAATTATAATTTCTTCTAAAGAACTATCTCTCTCTCATTTTTTTGCTTTACACCAAGAAGGCGTAAGGTACTGATTGTATCCCTCATGTGGTTTGTTTTTCTGCTTCAACCTTCCCTTTTCGCTGGAAACGTGCTTTCATTCAGCATGTGTCGGAAAAGAGGGGGACCTCTCCAACCTTATAGCTACCGTCCAATTTTTTTAACCTCCGTTCTTTCTAAAGTTTCTTGATAAGAGTTGGAAACATCTCAAATCTTATAATCTTATCTCTGATCGCCAGAATGTCTTTCTTAAAAAAAAAAAAAAAAAAAAAAAAAAGTTCTACTGGTGATTTTCTTTTTCTTCTCTGTGACTCTTGGTCTTCCTCTCTTTGACATTTCAGAAAATCTTTTGGTGTCGCACTAGAAATATCGAAAGCCTCCGATAGAGTGTTGCACAAATCATTGATTTTTAAACGTTTCTTTTTCATAATTTATTTTCTCGGATTTAATTCCCGTCGTTCCATAGCAGCTACTGTAGATTGCCACAGTTCTTCCTATAAATCTATTAATAGTGGTGTTCCTCAAGGATGTATCCTAACTCCAACTCTTTTTTTCTAGTTTTCATTAAGAACCTTCTCTCAATTACTTAATCACGTATCCACTTCTATGCTAATGACTCCACCCTTCATTACTCCTTCCAATTTGAAAGACGCCACTCCCAATGGCAGTTAATTGATGCAAGAAAGGTGGCCTTGGAGCAACTGATATTTGACATTTTTCGTATTTCAATCTGGGGCAGAAAAAATAAGGTTGTTTTCAAAGTTTCAAAAATTCAATTCCCCCCATCTCTCTACTCGAAACAAATTTCCACTGAACTAAGACATTTTCGAAAAGTAGATCTTTTCTCGGTTATTGATAGATGGATAGATTATATATATATATATATATATATATATATATATATATATATATATATATATATATATATATATATATATATATATATATATATATATATATATATATATATATATATATATATATATATATATATATAGGGTGACCGTAAAAAGTTGAGCCCCACAAAGTGATCAGCCTCTCCAGATTTTAAGGTAGTTAACTTTTGAGCACGATTGGAGCATGTGAACCCGTGCCGCTGTGCGCTCAAATTACAAAAAACGCGTTTTTTGGACGACGTTTTGGGGCCGTATCTCCGGAACCCCTCATTATTTTCTCTTGCTTTATGTCTCTAATTAAAGGGAATATTATTGTAGCTAATTTATATTCTATATATATTTATTTCTACTTCTAGTCGAACCCAGCTATAACAGCCTCATAATCATTATATCATCATATTCAAGTAAATTTAGATTTAAGATCTTTTTTTTATTTCATTTGTTTTGTTAATTTTACATCTAATTTCCGAAACCAATATTCGTTCTAATGTTTATTATTAATTTTTTCTAGATTAAATAAAATAGTAAAAGAATGGCTTCCACCTCTGCCATAAGAAGCAGAACCAAAGATAAAATTTTCATTGTAGGCTATCCGGCTCACCAGATAACCGGTTGTAAATTGCCCTCCAATCGTCAAGTTTTGGCCACTTTGTTCCTACATTTTGCGTACTGTGAAATTGAATCTAAGAGATTCAGCAAGAATTACCATACAAGAAGTTCTTGTTTTCTGAAGGGAAAAGCTCGGATTCCTACAAAACATGTGAAAGATGCTATTTACTAAATTAGAGAAACTTCACACAGAGTGGAGAAATGTACAAAAGGACCAGTATAAACAATCAGAAGCTGCAAAGAACAAAATCAAAGAGTTCGCCTCAAAGGTAGATGATATCTTTGATATCGCCCATCAAGATGCCATGGCAATGCTGAAATCAGAAGAAAACAAGGAGTTTCTTTTGAAACAAAGAGAAAAGGGTCTGCCAGGCTCTATGCTTGGAGTTGATCTGAAGTTAGCTCGAGCTGAAGAAAGAAAACTACAAAAGAAAATTGCGAAAATGAACGAGTAAATTCAAGCGGAAAGTTTATTCGACATAGGTAAGATTCTTTTATTTTTGATTGAATATTGATCTATTGCTAGGTACGTTTAAGTACGCTGGTTCTATTGTTTAGTTTTTACAAAAGCACCAATAAAACAAGATAGGCAATGTAACTTAACTATTTTCATAATTAATTTGGTCCTTTTCTTTCTCTTATTTTGTTCATAGAGACTGATGATGAAGAAGATGAGGACAGTGATGAAGAGGAAAACCCATGCGATGAAGATATCGAGGATGTGCTGCCAATGGACGTTTGTACTTCTCAAGAAACCGAGGAACTTCCTGGGACCATCTCATAGCAAAAGGATGAAGCGGGGCGTTAAGGAAATTTTAACCATGAAACTATCTCTGTTGTTGGATCGGTGTAAGGTATCTGACAGAAATGCCACACGAATACTCATAGCTACCATAGAAGCACTTGAGGAGAATCCTGAGGAGTTCAAAGTGTCAAAAACCACCATCCATGAAAGGCGAAAAATATTCAGAGAAAAATACACCGAGAAGATCTTGTAACGAATTTATATACCAGAGAAGGAAGCTGTTGTAGTTCATTGGGACGGAAAACTTCTATCAGACCTTCTAAAGACAAAGCAGAAAGAACGAATAGCTGTTTTAATTTCGTATGGTGAAAATGAACAACTGCTAGGAGTTCCTGTAGCAGACACAAGCACTGGTGAAGAACAAGACCTGGCTGTTTATGAGTGTCTCGAGGAATGGGGTGTCTCCCATACTATCAAGGCAATGTGTTTCGACACCACTGCATCAAACACAGGAAGGCTAAAAGGGGCTTGTACAATTTTGGAAAACATCTTGGGTAGAGAGCTGCTTTACCTAGCTTGCCGCCACCATATTCTTGAAGTCATGTTGAGACGTGTTTTCGAATGTAAGTTCGGATCAACATCTGGGCCTCAACTCGATATATTCAAGAGATTCCAAAATGCATGGGCGAAACTCAACAAAAAACAATATCATCAACGAAATTGTGAAAAGACATCTACCTTCTGAAGTAATTGCCAACATAATTGCGGATTGTAACACTAAACTCACGGAATCACAACCCAGAGACGATTACAAGGAGCTCTTACAATTGGTATTGGTGTTCGTAGGAGCAATGAATAGAACGGAAGTGGAATTTAAATCTCCATGTGCCAACAGTCATGCCAGGTGGATGGCCAAGACCATCTATTGTCTGAAGATATTTCTATTCCGCGGACAATTCAAACTGAGTCATGAAGAACAGCGTGCCTTAGAAGATGTCTGTATTTTTCTCGTTAGAGTGTATTGTAATGCTTGGTTCAATGCTCACAAAGCACACTGGGCTCCCAAGCAAGACTTTGACCTCTTGCGAAGTTTGTTGGACTATCAGGAGATTAACAAAGATATCTCTGAGAGAGATCTCGTGAAATTCTCAAACCATTTGTGGTATTTCAATGCAGAATTGGTAGCCCTCGTGTTCTTTGATCCCTCAATTTCAGACGAAGAAAAATCGGAAATGGCGAACAAAGTCCTAAATGAGACCGAGACCGAGACAGAAAATTCAAGAATTGTAAACCCCAAATTTCGAAGACACTAGTTGGAAGAACTGGTTAATGCAGAGTTATCTTGTTTAATTACCAAGGGGACCATGAATTTCTTTGAGCGATTCCATATTAACGCAGATTTTCTCAGAGAACCCCCTAGTAGCTGGCCTGAAAATATACATTTTAAGGAAGGATTTGGGATTGTGAAGTCACTAAAGGTCGTTAATGATGTAGCAGAACGAGAAGTGAAATTAATTACAGACTTTAATAAACTCCTCACTCAAGATGAGGAGCAGAAACAATATGTTTTACAGGTAGTACACAAAGGCCGAAAGCTGTATCCTGATGTTTCAAAAATCACTTTGAGCAAACCTTTAGAATAGATTATCCATTATTTTATCCTTCTTAAACATTGCAAACGATGTAATGTCACTCTCTTTTCTTATTAAAATACATTGAAATATGTAAAAACAAAAATATTCTGTCATTTTATTCCATCATAATTAATTTCATACTTTGAAAAATATTACATAATTCTCATATCATAAGTTAGTTAATAGAGGTTCCTAGTCACGTTTTTGATGACAAAGACTGTTATAACTCGGTTCGACTATAAGTAGCAACAAATATGTATATAATATATATTACTTAGAACAATATTCCTTATGATTTGAGACATAAATCATGAGAAAATAATGAAAAGTTTCAGAGATACAGCCCAAAGACGTCGCTAGCCAGCCAAATATTAGAGTTTTTTGAAACTTTGAACGCCCAGCGGCACGGGTTAAAATGTTCCTATCGTGCTCAAACTTTGACTATCGAAAACATAACAAAGACAGATCATTTTGTGGGGTTCCCATTGACAAAATTCGGGAAATAATTTTCTCCCCCCTATCACTGCGGTCACCCTAATATAATATTTTTATATATTTATATAAAATATATAAATATTTCAATATATTACATTTATTGCTTTGATTCGAACTTAGTCCTCTCACTATAAAATGACTGTCTTCATATATAATATAATATATATATATATATATATATATATATATATATATATATAATATATATATATATATATATATATATATATATATATTATATTAATTTTTATTTTTTTTTTTTTTTTTTTTTTTTTTTTTTTTTTTTTTTTTTTTTTTTTTTTTTTTTCGTAATCTTTCTTAGAAGGAACACATTACTTCTTTTTCTAAACAAATTTAGAAGAGGTTGGGTGTTCTAAGGCGGCTTTGTAATTTTTTCACACCACCCGAGTTACTTGCTCTTTACAGGGGTGTTGTTCGCCCCCTTTATGAAGTATGCGTCACATATCCAGGATGATCCACTCATAAAGTTTTCCTTGAAAAGGTGGAATCTAGTCTAGGGATTTTCGTCTTAACTTTAGCTCTCACTAATTCTCTCTAGTCTCTGCCAGTCAAATTGTTGTCATTCTCTCTATACTTTCTCCATTACAACAGACACTGCTCTTCTGACCTCTCTCGTCGCATATCTGCTTCACTGTGAAGTGCTCGTGCTACACGTTTTTCTACACAGTCTCCACCTTTCTCTGTCCAACTCTCTAACAAAAGACCTAACAGGTATGCTCAATTTCACATGTATTCAACTGGTAAAATCTAGAACACACTCCCTTTATCTATTTCCCAACTTCCTTTGATTTCAAATTTCAAACGTCGTGTGTCGGCCATTAACTGGCTATGTTTTGACTTCCCTCCAACTCTGGTGAAATTTGACCAAGTTTCCAGTTTTCTTCAACTCTGATGGAATTTTGTAGGATTTTATTTTTGTTTATATATATATATATATATATATATATATATAATATATATATATATATATATATATATATATATATATATATATATATATATATATATATATATATTATAGGACTAGCAATTCGGCCTTATAATTATTGCTTATTGTTGTAACAACTCCAGGAATAGTATGAGAAACCACAGCTCCGAGAAGCATGATCTTCTGAAAAGCACTTTGTGAAAATGTTTAGAGGTTTGATTTAGAAGGTGCCAGTCCCACTGAAAGGGTAAAAACCTTACCTGAGAGTTTAAATAAAGTTCAAGTTTAAATAAATCTTTTAGAGCGCTCTAG
>SEYY01023480.1:15000-17500 GCA_009176605.1 Armadillidium nasatum
ATGTACTTTACTGGTAAAATCTGGAACACTATCCATTTATCTGTTTTCCCAACTTTCTTTGCCTTGCACACATTTTAAACGCCGTGTATTGGGGCAAGTCGATCAGTAGTGACTAGATTTCAGACTGTTCTCCATCTCTAGTGGATATTGGTAGGCCTCCGGCTTTTGCCACCCAGAGGATATATATATATATATATATATATATATATATATATATATATATATATATATATATATATATATATATATATATATATATATATATATATATATATATATATATATATATATAACATAATCGAATCCTTTATAGAAAATTATTAAATCTTTGGATTATCAAACGCAAAGGAAGATTCTCATTAGAACCACTGCGCCATCCCGTTATCAAAAATGAAATTCAGCAGCAATCACGTTCTTGGAAATGGATGAAAATTTTGAACTTTTCTTATTGAGAAAAACTTTTCCATTATATACCAATTTACGTTAAATAATGTAATTATTAATAGAGTTAATTAATTTTATTATTACATTAATTTTTTTATTTTATTTTCTCTTACCTCATTACGTATGTCTATTATTAAATAAATTATTTTAACAGACAGACACAGATTAACTGTCAAAATAATATTTGAAATCTAAAACTTTTAACAAATCAGTCTTGGGGGGGAAAAAGCATACACAGCAGCACACACACACAAATATATATATATATATATATATATATATATATATATATATATATATATATATATATATATATATATATATATATATATATATATATATATATATATATATATATATATATATATATATATATATATATATAGGGATGGAGCGATACCAAAATTTTTACCGATACCGATACCGATACCGATACCGATACCTAAAAATTACCCTATCCGATACCCGATACCCGATATCTAAAAATATGCCGATACTACTACCGATACCGATACCGATACCGATACTTTACTCTTATCCAAAATTTTGCCGATACCGATACCAATACTGAAAAGGTCGATACCGATACCGATACCGATACAGTATCGGAAAATATGCCGATACTTGCCGATACCGATACTTCACTCCATCCCTAATATATATATATATATATATATATATATATATATATATATATATATATATATATATATATATATATATATATATATATATATATATATATATATATATATATATATATATATATAGCTGCCGGCTTGTCCAGATGCACGGTCTATTTTCTTCCTTAGTTTCTGGAACATTCGCGGTCTACACTCTAATTTTCCCTTTGTTGAACATCACCTCTCTTCTTCTAGACCTCACCTCTTATTCTTGACCGAAACTCAGATGTTTGAGCGTTCTGATAGCAAACCCAATTTTGTTTCCTCCCACTGTCTCTATCCTCAATTTTCATCCAAAGGCGGTTGTTGTGCATACGTGCGCAACGATGTCGTTTGTTCTCTTGTCTCTAATTTGGAGTCTTCCGAATTTTCAACCATATGGCTTAAGCTCTCTTGCCATTCTACAACTAAATTCATTTGTTCTGTTTATTTATCTCCTAATTCTACTGACTATCCTAAATTCTTCGACTATTTTAAACTCCAAAATAGAGCACATTCTCTCTTCTTCTCCTTTCTCGGAAATCATCATAGTAGGTGATTTCAATGTTCACCAAAGCCAATGGCTTTCTTCTAGTTCTCATGATACAGCTGGTGAACGTGCCTTCCTTTTCGCTATCCAAAACGACCTTGAGCAGTTGGTGCAGCTCCCTACTCGTATCCCTGATCGTCTTGGAGATGAACCCAACATTCTAGACCTTTTCCTAACTTCTAATCCTTCTCCTTATACTGTTAAACTCTTTCCTCCCCTGTGTTCCCCCGATCACCTTCTTATCTCTGTATCCTCTTCTATCTCTTCAAGTCTTGCGCAGGAAAGACCCCCTTCTACAGAAAGGAAACGTTTGTGGCACTTCGGTGCCACAAGCTGGTCGGACTTGCGGTCGTACTTCTTCGATTTCCCGTGGAATGATTATTGCTTCCGTGGGAGAGGTACCTCGGAGTGTGCAGAACGCATTACTAAGGTGATTCTCTCTGGTATGGAGGCATACATTCCATATTCTTTCCCTTCTACTAAACCTAACAAACCTTGGTTTAACTCTGCTTGCTCTCGTGCTATCCGCCGCAGGGATGCTGCCTTCAGGGATTACCGTCGTCTTCAAACTCCTGAAACTCACGCTACTTATATTTCATCCCGGAACCGTGCAAATTCAATCCTTAGCAACACTAAAATCTCCTTTCTCCGTAGAAAATGCAATAATCTTTCTGGTTCCTCTTCTTCCCGTTCTTTCTGGCATTTTGCAAAAAATGTCAACTCTAACTTTGCTTCTTCCTCTTTCCCTCCTTTAATATCTTCCGACGGCACAACTGCTGTTTTACCTTCTTCTAAAGCTGAACTCTTTGCTCAAACTTTTGCCTCTAATTCAACCTTAGACGAT
>SEYY01023480.1:25000-30000 GCA_009176605.1 Armadillidium nasatum
TTCTTTGAATGTCCTTTAATCTGAACTTTGGATTTGCATCTGAAAATACAAAGAATGTTAAAGTTACAAGTTACATCAATTGGACTGAGAGAAGAGGGGAAAAGAAGAGAAGAGAAGAGAAGAGAAGAGAAGAGAAGAGAAGAGAAGAAGAGAACTGAACAGAACAGAACAGAGCAGAACAGAACAGAAGAAAAGAGAAGAGAAGAGAACTACAGAACTACAGAACTACAGAACACTGACTAGCAAAGACTTTACAGTCCACTCAAGGCTAGTCTGTTAAATAATCATTATTGAACTATGCGATCATAGACCAATTTGCTTAAAATGTGCATCCAATTTCTTCTTGAATGATTCGATGTTGTCGCTGTTAACTATTTGATGAGAAAGACTATTCCATTTTGCAATCACGTCGTACGTAAAAAAATTCTTTGCTATGTTTGTTTGAAATCGCTTGTGAGATAGCTTGTGTCCGTTACTACGTGTTAGGTCATTCAAGTCGTACCGAAAGTATTGTTATAATCAACGTTGTCAAATTTATTTAGAATTTTAAATACTTCTATTAATTTTCCTCTCAATCTTCTTGTTTCTAGAGAATATATATCTAGTTCTCGTAAACGTTGCACATACGATTTACCTCTCAATTCTGGTTTTAATTTAGTTGCCCTTTTTTGAATCCTTTCGATTTTATCTATGTCTTTTTTGAGATATGGACTCCAAAACTGTACCGCGTATTCCAGATGAGGTCTAACTAACGATTTATAAAGAGGAAGTATTATATTTTTAGATTTATATTCAAAATTTCTTGCAATGAAACCTAAAGCTTTATTAGCCTTCTTAACAGAATCAGCACATTGTTTTGCAAATTTTAAATCCTTACTGATTAAAACTCCAAGATCCTTTTCCTCATCGACAACTTTGATATATGAGTCACCTATAACATAATTATATTCGATATTCCTGCTACCGAAATGTAAAACCTTACATTTATCAATGTTAAATTTCATTTGCCATGTTTTTGACCAATTGACAATTTTATTCAAATCACTTTGGAGTACTTGATAATCATTTTCGCAAGTTATGCGATTTCCAATTTTTGTATCGTCTGCAAATTTCGAAATATTACTTAATACATTTTCATCAATGTCATTTACATATACAATAAAGAGTATTGGGCCCAGGACAGATCCTTGAGGCACACCACTGATAACATTCACCCATTCTGAGCATTCGCCATTAATTACGACACGTTGACGTCGATCCAATAACCAATTTTTAATCCAATTTAAAAGTTTTCCTCGAATTCCATGAGCTCTAAGCTTTTCCAATAATCTTTGATGAGGGACAGTATCGAATGCTTTTTGAAAGTCTAAGTAAATGACATCATAAGATTTGTGGTTATCTACATTGTTAATAACTTCATTAAAAAATTCTAGTAAATTTGTTAAGCATGATCTATTTTTTCTAAAGCCATGTTGAGAATTATTGAGCAACTCGTGATCTTCAAGATGTGCAACTAATCTACTCGCTAGTATTGCCTCAAAAATTTTGCCAACAATAGAAGTTAAACTAATTGGTCTGTAGTTATTGGGAAGCTTACGATCACCTTTTTTAAAAATAGGAGTTATATTAGCAAGTTTAAAATCATGCGGAACTATTCCCTGTTGTAGAGATTCGTTGAAGAGCTTAGTCAAAGGTTTCACTAATATATCTTTCAAGCTTTTAAGATGTACCGGGTAGAAGCCATCTGGTCCAGGGGATTTATTTATTAATAATTTATCAATTTGGAATGCAACTTCCTCTTCAAAAATTTCAAATGTATCTAGAATATTGTCTATATAAAAATCTTTTATATCTTGCATGCTAGGAACATTATCTAGGTTTTCTTTCGTAAAAACTGAGGAAAAAAAAATTATTTAAAACATTTGCCACATCAACATTATTTGATTTTAAATTTCCGTCATTGTCCAAAACTGGTCCAATTGATTCTTTAATAGAATTTTTATTATTTACATAGTTGTAAAACATCTTGGGATTATTTTTACTTTCTCGAGCAATATTAATTTCGAAATTTCTTTTAAAATATCTGATTAATCTTTTGCAGTTTCGACGCCAAGCTAGAAGAGAAGAGAAGAGAAAAGAAGAGGGGAAAAAAAGAGAAGAGAAGAGAAGGAGAAGTGGAAGAGTAGAGGAGAAGAGGAGAAGATAAAGAGAAGAAGAGAAGGAGAGGAGAAGGAGAGAAGAGATAAGGAGAGGACATTAAAATACAAATCGTGATCTAAATGACTATAAAAAACAGAATACATATTCTGAGGCCCTGATGGGGCAGAATGCTTCAAACAAATATTGGCGCTGAAATTTCATAATAAGCATGTAATAAAAACGTTTTATTACTTTATGTGCTTGAAATGAAGAACAAGAGGATAAAAATTAAGGACAATATGCATTTAGGAGAGTAGAGATTAAATAATACTTTCAGACTCTTTAATTAAAGAATTTAATGAATAAAATAAGTTGAAAGCTTATTTGCCACCGGATATCTATACTATCGGATATCTGTATGAAAACAAATGCTGCTATCCATGAAATTATAGAATAATAGAGAAGAAAAGAAAGAGGACCATAATTAGTATGTTCCAGCTTGAAATTTTAGTTATACTGATAATACGGTAATATTTTTTTATGATAATACGAAAAGAATTTTTATTTTCACGATAAAAGTTTATAAGATTAATAATGAATGTCGAAATTACTTAGGAAAGTAATATAGAACTTTAATTACATTTTTGCAAGCTTGTTGAATGCGCCTATTTCTTTTTCTACTTCACTCAATTAATTTCCTCCAAATAGCTGACAAATAGTAGTAGAGAATAATTAATAAAGCTTTGGAAAAAACCCTTAGGTTAAATGCAAAAATATACTTTTGCAATTCCAGGGCGTGCATTCCGAAGGCTGGTGAGAGGAGCGATTTTTCCCCAGAACTCCTCCAAAAAGTTGTAAAACACTAACTACTTCATGCCACAGACAATGTTCATGCACATTCATACATATAACAGAGGCAGAATATTTTCTTCTATTCTTTCAAAGAAAGAAAAGAAGGAAGTATATATATATATATATATATATATATATATATATATATATATATATATATATATATATATATATATATATATATAATATATATATATATATATATATATATATATTATATGAACTCATTGACTTAGTTTGCATTAAAATATATTCAAGATAACAAGTGTTTTTTATTTCACAATATATATATATATATATATATATATATATATATATATATATATATATATATATATATATATATATATATATATATATATATATATATATATATATATATATATATATATATATAGCCTAAAGTGAATAGTTGTTGGACAAATTGTTGTATATACTCATACCACCACAGAACTGAATGTTAAATAAAATATAATTAATTTATTAATAATAAATAACGAATATTAAGTTTATTTATTTAATTACATATTACATTCATTTTTATTCAGGTTTTCAAATTCAACTAAAAGGGTCTTTAACTGCTATAGAAAGCAAGTACTTTATATATATATATATATATATATATATATATATATATATATATATATATATATATATATATATATATATATATATATATATATATATATATATATATATATATATATATATATATATATATATATATATATATATATATATATATATATATATATATATATATATATATATATATATATATATATATATATATATATATATATATATATATATATATATATATATATATATATATATATATATATATATATATATATATATATATATATATATATATATATATATATATATATATATATATATATATATATATATATATATATATATATATATATATATATATATATATATATATATATATATATTGCTGAAGTAAAATTTCTAGAGCATTTTATCTTGCATAATTTATATATAATATTTAAGAGTTTCTTTATTTTAAATATTCTTATTCAAAAACTTGCAAAATATAAACAAAATTATTAATTTTTTAATTAATCTTTGTATTTTTTTTTTTATTTTTTTTTATTATTTTTTATTTTTTTGGTTTCAATGCTCATAAAAGTAGTTATTCCTTACACCTGAATTTGTTAGGTAATCTGTTAATATTTGAGTAATCTCTTAATATTTGAGTAAGGGATTTTCGTTACTAAGGAAGGACAATCTGTTTTGTTATTATAAGTAGAGTTTGTAAAAAAAAAAAAAAAAAAAAAAAAAAAAAAAAACACGCTGTTGACTTTTTGGGTAATGGTTCTTTTGGCATATTTTTATTCCACTTTATTTATATATATATATATATATATATATATATATATATATATATATATATATATATATATATATATATATATATATATATATATATATATATATATATATATATATATATATATATTTAATCCCCCTATAATTTTTACAAACCATTTTATCACCTTTTCCTTTGTATATGGGTACAATGCAAGAGTTCTGCCACTTCTGCCACTCTTTCCTTCTCTCCAGCACACATTAAACATTCTAACTAGCCAGTCAATGAACTCTCTAGGTCCCTTCTTTATCATCTCTCCATATGAACAATCCATTCCTGTCGATTTTCCTTTCTTTACCTTTCTCACCGCTATACTTCCACCTCATATTTACTAATATTTCTCTCCTCTTTCTCGCTAACTGCCTCCCCATCATTTTTTACCTCTCCACCCTTACTTATCTCTCTCCCTTCGTTTAACAATTAACTAAAGTACATTTTCCATCTCTCTCCAACTTCCTTCTCTCCTTGTAAAATTCTCCATCTTCCCATTTCACTCACTCTCCTTTCTCTTCTCCTCCTTTCCTCACCCTATTTACCTTTTTTCAAAACATTTTATTTCTTTCCTTAAAATTTTCTCCTAACTTTCTGCACCACTCCTTTTCTACTC
>SEYY01023480.1:35000-42500 GCA_009176605.1 Armadillidium nasatum
GGAAGCCATGATTAAAAACATTGGAACCAATGAAATTCCAAATAAATGAAAATAATTAATTTACTTCATTAAAAATAAAATAATGTTTATATCACGTGACTGTTCAAGATTGTGACTGCAAAAATTGAAGATAGAGATTTGTACTTTCAATTTTTGCTTCAGGGAACAGAAAATTACTGCAGCATAAACTCGTGGGACATGATTCATGGAACACTTCTTAAGCAATCTTCAAAATTTTTTAAAATATGGAACACACAATCTTTTACATGAAGACGTCTTTAAAGTCACGACGTCACGCAGTTGCCTGGAAGATATATAATTGTTACATAAAAATGGTTGTTTTCGAATTTTAGCTCTTTTTGCATTTGTTTTAGTATCTTTAACAAATTCACCCTTAAAAATCCAGGTAGATAAAATTTGGTCTAAAATTAGGTAAGAAACTTGTTAAGAACTATTATAAGATTGATTATCTTTAATTTTATTTCACTTAACAATCGAGGTCGATCCAATTTTTAAATATTTTAAAATCATAAAAATTTTTAACAAAAATTAAAATGTAAAAATATAAAATTCAAAAATATTGAATTTTTTTTTTTTTTTTTAAATCTTAAGTATCTCTTATTTAAATATTTCAGATTCGATTTCGAAGTAGAATGTAAATATAATTAAAATAATGAAAATTCTAATTCAATTATTTTAAAAACTTTTGAAATAATTTATTTTAAAATTGTTAAAAATATTTGGTTGATCAATTAAAATAATGTCTAAACCAATATTCCCCATTTTCTTTGTCTATCTATCTATTCACCTTTATCTCTTATTCCCTCTTTTAAATTTTTTTTTAATTATTTAAAAAGAAGCAAAAAATTTGAATAAAACCATCATTAAAAAGATGAGGATCAAATAAATGCGAAAGAAATTCCAATGAAAACGCTTAGGATAAAAGAGTCAATTATGCTTCAAATGGTTTCAAGTGAGAAAAATCTTGAAAGAAAATATTACTAACATTTTCGTATAATTTTTTTAAATACTGAAAATAAAAACTCAAATTTAATTAGTCAAAAGAGAAAGGAGAATTTTATTTTATTTTATTTTTATTTTTATTTATTTTTACAGTAATTGCCATCGTTCACGGGCACAGCCCTATTCGAGTAAGAATTGACAAAAGTGAAAGGAGATTTAATATTTCAAAAATTAAATTCATATAAACAAAAAAAAAAAAAGACTTTCCATACTTGAATGTTAATAACTTTAACCAAATTTAATCAACATTACCTCGACCAAAATCATTTAGTTTAGCAGGTAGATTCTTTAAAAGACTATATGGGGCTGGGAACACCCATCACTTATGTCTTTTAATGTAAGGCTCCCAGAAGAAGAATATACACCCATCACTTATTTATATATTGAAACTCTTAAAGTCTGTTATACCGCAGGGATTTGAACCTTGGCTTCTTGGATCTAAAGCAAGAGTGCTATTCCTTGTGCCAAGACGGTACAAAAAAAAACATATCCCGCCGGGAAGTCTTATGAAATACTATCTTGCTAAACTCCCAACGGATCCCACTCGACAGCACCATGACACGGGGACAACGAGGCATTTATATCCCACTTTCGCAGATTAATTAAATCATACCGTCCTTGCCTTAGATAACACTCTTGCTTTAGATGTAAGAGGCCAGTGTTCGAATCCCGGAGGTATAAAAGACTTTAATACTTTCAATATTATTTCGAACCACGAGTTGAGTAAGTGGTTTTAAAAGGATGATATATATATATATATATATATATATATATATATATATATATATATATATATATATATATATATATATATATATATATATATATATATATATATATATATATATATATATATATATATATATATATATATATATATATATATATATATATATATATATATATATATATATATATATATATATATATATATATATATATATATATATATATATATATATATATATATATATATATATATATATATATATATATATATATTTATTATTTTCATTTGTCATTGGATTATTTGGGTTCTTATCTAGAGCTCACAAATCAAGATGATGAAGTTTCCGGAAATATTTTTCTTATGTTTAATTAAATGATATATTATTTTAAATATATATAATATATATATATATATATTATATATATATATATATATATATATATATATATATATAATATATATAATATATATATATATATATATATATATATATAAAGGCACACAATACGAAGTTCATTTTTATTATTACAGGCCAACGTTTCGGAAGTATCTTTTTCCATTTTCAAGGCTAAGAAAAAAAAAATCAATAAATTTAATTACTACTGAATAATAAAATTAAAAATCAGATTGTCAATTTTAAAAAGAATTAAAAGCAATTTAAATAAAAATTATCTATCTACATGGTAGAAAACTAAAATAAAAAAATGTACAAAATAGCATTATTAAAACAATTTCTCGTTGGTTACTATAAAAATGTAATTAAGCTAAATATGTAGAATGAAACTGAAGAATTGTCGCTTTTTAATGTTGGGTGAATTTGTTTAATAGATAAAGATCCCGAAATTAACAAGCTTTTTCTCGTACAACACTGTCCTAAAACTTTAAGATCACTCTACGAAATTTTATATTTGCAAGCCAAAGAATGATTTCTAATTGGTGAATGTTTCTTTACAGATAATTCTAAGAATGTCAAAGAAAATCCTAAATATACCCTCAGTGCTGCGGGCATACGTTTCCAAATTACACTTGGCATCAAACGCTAGGGGATTCTTTAAAAATAAATAAAAATGCCAGTTTTTACTGGGTTCCTAAAAACAACATGAATATTTAAAAAAGTAAAATATTTGCTTAAAATAGTTCTGATTTTTTTACTCAATACACCAGAATTTATTTCCAAGAAAAGGAAAAGAAACATAAAACTCACATTTTGGGCCACAAAAATCATTGGACTACGTGGAAAGTAAATATTAAAAAATATAATTTTTAAGTATGTTATAAAATACATAAATAGGATACCTACATACATATTTTTTTACATCAGACCTGTAGTAATAAATATGAACTTCGTATTTTGGATCTGTTTATTTATTTATAAATTAAAATTGATAATGGTAAAAATAATCTCAAAGTTATATATATATATATATATATATATATATATATATATATATATATATATATATATATATATATATATATATATATATATATATATATATATATATATATATATATATATATATTATTTCACCTCTGGTGGGGAAAGCCCAAGAGGCCTACTAAAATTTCCACCAGAGTTAAAGAAAAATTCGGAAATCTAGTCAAGTCATTGGCTGACATTTCCTGATACACGGCGTTTGAAGGTGTGTAAGCCATTGGAAGTTGGGAAAATAGAAAAAGAGAGCGTTTTCCAGGCTTTACCAGAAGACTACATTTAAGATTCAGCATAGCGGTTAAGTTTGAGGTCAGAGAGTTGGACACAGAAAGAACGAGGCTATGTAGAAAGACGCGTCGTACGAGTCCTTCTCAATGGAGGAGACAGAAGAGTTCAAAAGAGAAGTGTCCATTGTGATAGCGATATTATAGAGAGAGTGACCCAACAGACGGGTCAGAAAGAGATTGGAATTAGTGAGAGCATGAGAGTTGATAAGACGTAAAGCAATAGACTTCACCTTTTTAAGGAGAGCTGTATGAATCGAACCAATCCCAAATGTGAGAAGCGTACTCCATACAAGGACAAACAACACCCTTATAAAGATCAAAAGAGCAGGCAACTGGAGTGGAGTGAATAAATTTTGAAAACGCCTCAGAACCCCTAACTTCTAAAGAAGCTTGTTTAGAAATAGAAATAAAGCATTTGTTTTAGGTTCTGTCTATAAGTTTTACATTCTCATGCCTATCAAAATTACCTCTGTAGTTCTTATATCTAAGTATATTAAGCTGACTGTAATCCCAAATGAATGCATTAAGTCAAGAAAGAAAAAGAAATGAGAGAACTCAAGAAATATATTAGAAAAAGAAGGATAAAAACTAAAAATGACAAAACGAAGAATTTTGAAATTTTAATTATGAGAAATGAGACAATTTCTCGATAAGATCTGGACCAGAATTTAAAATATTTGAATGTAACTAAAGATATTGATGTAATTTTTTATATTGTAAAATTCGATTTTCAAAGTTTTAGTATAACTGGAAAAAAAATGAAAAATATATTAAGTAGTTAAAAAAAATGGTAAAGCAACAAAATTTAAAATATATCCTTTTCCTCACAAAAGAATATTAAAAATTACATAACTAATAATTAATTAATTAGATAAATTTTCCTGATAGCATGGAGATATTTCTTAACGACGGCGAGAAGTCTGGCAATCAGGCCCATCATATTATTGCTTGAAAAAATTCCAGAACTAGCTTTTGGCATCAGATATTTTAAGAGGCTCAAATTTTCTGGTCTGGAAATACCAAAACGAAAAGAAAGTCAAGATGGGGAAAGATTTCACTGACAGGGTGAACAACCTTCTTGTGCGAAGATGAAGATAATGAAGAAGAAGATAACTGGTGAAGGAAAATAATTTTTTACTTAGTTGTTTAAAAAAATATTAATTAAGTAGATACTGTTTTGAAATGAAATTAATTGATGCTTCAATATAATTGTTCAAAACTTCTGGCTAACTTACCATACAAATAGGAATTCCTTTTCACAATTAAGCTATCTGAAGAAGGATATCTTCTCCTGAGTGCTTGGGACTGGTAAACACCTCTCCTACTGTTTTTCCTTCCTTTGCAAGATATTTTAAGAATATCCTCAGCCAACGCTACACTACAGGGATGCAGGATATTATGCAACTAATAATATATAATATATATATATATATATATATATATATATATATATATAATATATATATATATATATATATATATATATATATATATATAAATATAAATAAAAATATATTGTAAAATATTACATTATAAAAATAATAATAAAAAAAAAAAATAAAATATATATATATATATATATATATATATATATATATATATATAATATATATAATATATATATATATATATATATATATATTATATATATATATATATATACATCAGGCAGTATCATATTTGCATGAGCACCATATCATGAGCAGAAGCATAAGAGGTGACAATATTCTTGTGACAGAAGAAGGACGAATAAAACTTTTTGATTTTGGTAAGACTAAAAATTGTTTATTATTATTATTATTATTATTATTATTATTATTATTATTATTATTATTATTATTATTATTATTATTATTATTATTATATTTATTATTATCATTATTATTATTATTATTATTATTATTATTATTATTATTATTATTATTATTATTATTATTATTATTATTATTATTATTATTATTATTATTATTATTATTATTATTTTAAACCATAAGTTAATTGCATGATTTTTTTCATTAATAAATTGCTTTTATTTCATAGTAATAATCACCCCTCAAAGGCAGATATTATTAATATTCGAGAACATTTTAGTTAGTGGAAAAGAATGTTAAATGTTTTCCTGACCAGGTGAAGGATATTCACAGAATTTAGTTTTTAAAAAGTTTCTAGTTCAGATCTTACTCTGCAAGGGTGGTTCAAATAACCAGGGGCAATGGTTTGAATTTTAGAACGACTGGACTATCCATACGCAGATTAAGGGTTTCATCCCCACAATTAAGGAATATTTATTTTTCCCTCAAAAACAAGTTTAAATTTTTAAAACATTCAGGACTGTTAAACTGAGAAAAATATAAATAAATATAATTCGAAACTTATCTTTATAGTCAAAATATTTTATGATAAATAACATTGCAGGATTCAGTAAGCATTTGGCTTCAACGATGTCCAGAAGAAACACTGAAGTTGGAAGTCCTTACTGGATGGCACCAGAAGTCATTGAATGCGGGGAGAAACCACATTCTGAGTATGATTTACGCAGTGATGTTTGGTCAATTGGTACGTAAATAAAACACAAAGCCCAAATTCATTAAATGATCGTTCTTATTACTTTGTTACTTACAGTTTTAATGTTTTGTTTGGTGTTTTTAGTGTACAAAATGGTTTTCCGTACCCCAAATTTACCTAAAATTGATTTCAGATTATTTCGCTTTCGTTCTTTCGTATAATAAGAAAAAAAATGCTTCCCTGAACCCGTCTATTACGAATTTTTTTGCTTAATAAACAACAGATCGTACGACTTCAATGGCATATTATCATCTGCTATGCACTACCAGGTTGCTGAATCAGCGTCGAGTCAATTTTATAACTATTTCGGAGTTAACAAAAAGAGTGAAAAAAAAAATTCTTTTTTTTTTTGCTTAATATATTCAAACTACGAATACTAAATATTTTGAAATCAAATAAATTAGCTATATAAATTGATTAAACAGAGCCAGCATTCTCGACGTTAGGACTATTTGCTGATCGTTAGGTACACATTTACCCTTTAAGTTAAGATGAAGTTAAGTCGAATTAGTTTATCAGATCCAACAAACTAGTTCAAAATAATCTAACCTCGAGTTAAAGGGTAAATGTACGCATACGGTCAGTAAATAGGCCTAACCTGGCGAACTCTTGCTCTTTCAGTGTTTATCTAACAAACTAGTTCGACTTGACCTAACCTTGACTTGAAGGGTAAATGTGCTCCTAACGTCCAGCAAACAGGCCTAACCTAGCGAACGCTGGCTATATATATATATATATATATATATATATATATATATATATATATATATATATATATATATATATATATATATATATATATATATATATATATATATATATATATATATATATATATATATATATATATATATATATATATATATATATATATATATATATATATATATATATATATATATATATATATATATATATATATATATATATATATATATATATATATATATATATATATTATATCAAATAATGCTAAGTTTCATCGATAATTCATTAAATTTTTTATTAATATCGGCTTTACGGTTCTTAAACTAAAATGCCTCCGCTAACTTTGAAATTTACACGATTCTTATAATGTTGTAAAATGTTTGAGATGTTACATATGGATGATAAGCCATGTGTTCGTGTGGAAAGGGGCAAAGATCTTTCTGGGCTTGAAACGATGTTGATCTATGTCCTATCTGACAATTTATCAACCATATGTTACATCTTCGAAAGATATGCAACATTTTACTCATCGCGTGAAGTTCAAAACTTGAAGATAGCGAGGCAATTTATATGAAGAACCGTAAAGCCGATATTAATATAAAATTTGATGAATTATAGGTGACACAACATTATATATATATATATATATATATATATATATATATATATATATATATATATATATATATATATATATATATATATATATATATATATATATATATATATATATATATATATATATATATATA
>SEYY01023480.1:45000-47500 GCA_009176605.1 Armadillidium nasatum
AAACTAAATAGTAGATTTTTTTTTTTTTTTTTAATTGAAAAATGCAACAACTGAAACTGAATCTATGATTCAATGTGACATAATGTCTCTGACTATCATTGGCACAGTCCAATCTTTTTTTAGCAATCAACCTTTTGCATCGTTCTTCTTAAATTGCTGCGTCATTCTCTCTATACTATCGCTATTATAATGGACATTGCTCTTCTGAACTGTTCCTTTGCATACCTCCTCCACTGAGACTGAGAAGAGCTCTTGTGACACGCCTCTCTGAACATTCTCATTATTCCCTCTGTCCAACTCTTTGTCCAAAGATTTAACCGCTATGCTCAGTGTCATATGTACTCTACTGGCAAAGTGTGGAACACACTTCCTTTTTCTGTTTTCTAACTTCCTTTAACTTGCACATTTTCAAACGCCGTGTATCTGGACATGTCGGCCTTTAACTCCGACGGAAATTGGTAGACTTCCGGCCTTTGCCACCTGAGAATATATATATATATATATATATATATATATATATATATATATATATATATATATATATATATATATATATATATATATATATATATATATATATATATATATATATATATATATATATATATATATATATATATATATATATATATATATATATATATATATATATATATATATATATATATATATATATATATATATATATATATATATATATATATATATATATATATATATATAGCAACGGCGAAGGGCATTAGTTAGGAAAGTTTCAGAATTAAATTAAAAGTTAAGGTGAAGTGAACATTTAAATGAAGATAAAAACCAATTTGTCGAAGAAAAATGCAAAAATGCAGAAAGGAAAAAAAGACCTATTTTAAATTCGGAAAAACAAGATGTTAAACTTTGAATTATGGCTGAAAAGTTAGGAAAACTTTTAGAGATAAATTTCGAAGAAATTTTTATTAATCATTGGAACACTATCTAAAATGAGAAAAAAAAAACTTTTTGGATAAAACTAAAAATATTTGAGAAGTGAAAATAGAACGATGAAAATAGATAAAAATATATAAAATAAGTAAAAAATATTCAAGAAAATTTTTTTTTGCCACATTTACTACGTATGATGAGTTACATCTCAGAGGTAATTCAATTTGAATAATAAAATTGGTAGTACATTACTTGAGAGTACTTTAAGCAAAACTACAGTACCAAAAGAAAGGTACTTCTCTTACAAATCAATTAGTTTTAAACAATGTTGTAAGGTTTTTTATTTCTAATACTCAAGTATTATGGTATTTCAGGTTTTCAGGTTATTGATTCTATAAAAAATAATAATATTAATAATACCACTATTAATATGGTGATAAAAATAAAGTAAAAACCTCTTATAATAATATGATAACATTATCGTGAAAAAGTTTTGCAATAATGAAGCAGTAAAAGGATTTTCACGTAATAAGATCATGAAACTATTTTGTGTTAATTATGGAAAATAATATGAAAAATAACCCAGTTGGCTCTAAGTTAAATAGCAAAGAGAATCAATAATAGACCTATGATTAATTTTTGACCCTTTGATAAATATATATATATATATATACATATATATATATATATATATATATATATATATATATATATATATATATATATATATATATATATATATATATATATATATATATATATATATATATATATATATATATATATATATATATATATATATATATATATATATATATATATATATATATATATATATATATATATATATATATATATATATATATATATATATATATATATATATATATATATATATATATATATATATATATATATATATATATATATATATATATATATATATATATATATATATCGGCTACTGTAGGGACTGGATATAGTTTGAAACAATGTCAATTTCAAATTCTAAATTTTGTTCAGAAAAGTGCATTTACAATTTTATATTATTACAGTAGGTCCTATACTACAAAATTCAATATCAATAATTTGTTAGCTTTCTGGTTACCTGAAAAGGGGCTTCTAAAGAGATACATATTGGTTTCCAATGAGCCCCAAAGTTTAGTCGATAAATAGTTCTTCAATTTATTTTAATAACTGTTAAAATACAAATATGATGCGTATAATATAACAAAAAATAATAGTTATACATAAAGTAGTAAAGATTATAATAATAGTAGTAAAGTAGTACAGTAAGAAGTAGTAAAGATAATAATAATAATGATTATAACAAAACTAATATTAACAAGAAATGTCAAGTCATGATAAAAATTTTCAGAAATTTTGGTAATCTGAGAATTCTAATCATGAGTTGACTATGCAATATGAGAAAATAGAAAATGAGAAGCATCAGAATGAAAGCTGAGAAGAGAACTGAAAATTTTAAAGACCTGTTCTATATAAAAAGAAGTGAGATGGTAAACATTCTGATCTAGATGCTCAAGTTGCAAGTTCTCATACAGGGTTATACCAGTCTGGATTCGGGGTT
>SEYY01023481.1:0-35000 GCA_009176605.1 Armadillidium nasatum
TATAATATATATATATATATATACCTCCCATCCTCTCCCGATTCAAACAAAATATCACCATAACCCATAATTCGCGCACATGAAAAATACACAGATTTTGCTTAAATTTCATTTTATAAAGGAGCAGAAAGCTAAAAATTTCTAGAAGTAAAAAAAATAAAAAAAAAAATTATCGTGGATTCGATACTTATGATAAAATATCGAAATATCGATATATTGTTATAAAAAAATATCATCCAAATTTTTTCGATACTATCGTAAAAATATCAATATTGATATATTCATCGTACTGTTTTGTCATCCCAAGTTTGATGTCATTACCTGAGAATAGTATTTCGTTTGTAAGTTTTTGTTGCGAGAATTATCTTTAAGAGGCTGTTCAAGCTTATGAATGTAATTCTATGAAAACTTAAAATCGTCATTCCCTTTTAAATAACATTGAGGCTCCTAACAAATTATAAAGAATTTACAGTTTTTATTTTGTGTTGTGTTGTGCTGTTTAAAAATGATTAAGTTAGGTTCTTTCAAATTGAGTGTTCCTTTTTTGTTGATACTATTTTTCGGGTCTTGTATTCTACAAGGTAAGATTTGAAATCCTAGTTTATTTGTCTGAGTTCAGTAGTATGTACTTTTAAATAATCAGAATTCATCGTTTTATGATAACATTTTTTTTGTTTTGTTTCTCCCATGACCTAGATTAAATTAGATATGATTCTATTAAAAGTTGTTCATTTTAGGTATTGTTGATTTTTATTTTAAATAGTCTTTGAGGTTAATTATAAGAATCAGGCAAACATTTTTCTTGTCAGTCATTAAGTTCATGCACACAGAATGAAAATAAATTGAAGAAAGAATAATTTTGTAGTGTTACTGAGCATTTTTTATTTTGATAATAGGGTTCAACTAAGCTTTTTCCTTAATATATGAAACCAAAACTGAAATGATAGGAAATTTTTTTTTTTTATGGTAAATTGGTGTGAGAAAAAATTTTGTACACAAAAAAAAACAAAAAATTTGGTAATTGTAATGTTCACAGTAGTGGATTTTTTTTGAACAAGACCAGGTTTCTGAAACTAACAACATATTTACTCATGAGTTCAACTGGAACTGCATAGTTATGTAGTTCCATTCCATTATAACCACATTGGGACATTTCAGTTTGCAATATGATTATAGATATGGAAATTGCAAAATTTTATACCTATTTCAGAGGAAACAAAAAGTTATATATTATATATATATATATATATATATATGATATATATATATATATATATATATATATATATATATATATATATACACACTTAGTGAACATTGTTTTTTTTTTGGTAGGTTAAGCCTTTTTGTTGACTGTAAGGTGTAATTAACGAACAAATTTTTGTTTGTTCAGGTCTATTTGATGGCCATTAGGCATAGCTTTGCCCTTTAAGTTCAGGTTATGTTAAGTCTAACTAGTTTGCTAGATCAAACAAACTAGTTCAACTTAACCTAACCTGGAATTACAGGTTAACTAGATGTTTAATGGCCACTAAATAGACCTAACCAAAAACCACTTCATTAACTAGCTTAATGGTTAATAAAAAGACCAATATATATATATATATATATATATATATATATATATATATATATATATATATATATTATATATATATTATTATATATTTAAGTTAAAATTGTCTACCTTTGATATTTGTAAATATTGATATATAAAATATATTAAAAAATTTATTGACATTTGTATTATTATTATTTAGCTTTCATTTCATTTATGCTTAATATTATTACTACTATTATCATCATTTAATTTTCTAGTTACTTAGTTTGACTTAACCTGAATGACTGAAGTTTGCCAAATGATAAAGGTCTAACTGACAGATAGAACGTTGCAGTGGGGTATAGGCCTACTGCTGTATTGCACCATATATATATATAATATATATATATATATATATATATATATATATATATATATATATATATATATATATATATTATATATATATATATATATATATATATAATATATATATATATATATATATATATATATATATAATAGATATAAGGGGAAGATGTAGCTCAGTCTGAAGATATGAAAGTACCCACCACTGGGCTTAATACACAGGTTGAAAGGATGGGCTTGTCCATTCCATTTCACTCCATTGCCCTAACTGACAGATAGAACGTTGCAGTGGGGTACAGGCCTACTGCTGTATTGCACCATATATATATATATATATATATATATATATATATATATATATATATATATATATATATATATATATTATTGTGGTATAAGACCACCAAACGAGACAAGAGGAACTCACCTTTTGATAACGATAAGGCTCTTGTTCTCAGAAGAGTACTTGCGGACGTGTTTCTAAATAAAAACTCAAGTTGCTCTTCAAAATATCTTAAAATTATAAAAATTTGTTCTCTTCCCGGGAAAAGCCGGCGTCCCTATCGCTGAGTAAGAGATTTACTGTTATTAGTATGAAAAATTTGAAATATGAATTGGCTAAATAAAGAAACTACTCACCACAAAAGTCCTCTCACTCGTCGTCCAAAATAATTTGTGTCCAAACCATATAAATTTAACCAAGGTAAATAATTCTCTTATGAGTAATGATATATTAACAACAAGAAAACACATATACAATAAAAATCCTAACCAAAATAAATTTAGATAAAAATACTTTTATAGTTATAAATATCTATACACGAGGATCCCCGGAGTTTTCAATAATAATAATAACTTTACCCTAACAATAAATATCTACAAATAATAATAATAGGATTTTAATAAATAATTATTATTTAATGAAATAAAATATGATAATACCAAAATAAAAATAATACTGAGGATAAGATATGCTAATAGAAATAATAATGATAATAATAGATATAGGATAAATAATAATAATAATAATAATAATAATAATAATAATATTTATAATATAATGAATATAAATATATTAATAAAAATGTACTTATAGTCCTAATGAAACATATACTAAACTTCTTGAAAGTAAAAATTCAGAAATTCATATATATATATATATATATATATATATATATATATATATATATATATATATATATATAATATATATATATATATATATATATAATATTATATTTATTATGAGACATATATATATATATGTAAATTATTAATAACAATTCTGGGCAATAAACAAATAATATCAATGACATCCAATTGTGGGATGTCTAAATTTATAACATTGATGGTTTCTAAGGAGTTTAAACTAAACCCCGATTTGTCTTGATTTTTAGATTAAAAGATCAGAAATTTGTTATTGAATAAATAAATACAAAGATAGGACACAATAATTGAACTAAGAACTCTCTTTTTCACTTTTAGCAACAGCTAATTAATACACAGTAATTTTTATTATATTGGTAAATTATTGGTAGTCACTTTAGTGGATTGTTGAATACAAGTTGGGGGGGAATCGAACAAAGAACTTTTAGCTGAAAATTAAGGCAAGTCTGGGAAAAATTTATAACAGGACCACAGATCCTATCTTAGGGGAAACCATAACTGTTTCCTGTCACTTCCTGTTCTTCTTCACTTCTGAGTGAACTTCCTCCCCTTTGTATGGGCAAGATCTTTCCTTCCTTCGTTCTTGTTTAGGTGAATTGAATCTGCTGAGATCCAATCACAAGATCTCAAATCTTTATTAATGTTCCAATGGAACTTCCTGCTCTTAAACCTAGAATAACAAAACACAAAGATTATTTATCTCTCCCCCTATCTTTCCCCATCACAAATATAGTCTTTAAATTAATTCTTTAACTTAATTCACTTAATATTCTAAAAATTATGTTTATGATTTTTCTAAATATTTACTTAATTCATTCATTTAACATCTTTAATTATTTTTATTCCTGCTCATTTAATTGAAGCTTAAGTCTCAATTATTTTTAATAACTTAATTTTGAAGTTAATTTATTTCTTAATATTTCACATATTTAATTATTTAAATTTCTTTACATTATTAATTTATTTGGCCACTTACCCAGAGATCTGGGACAAAATTTATATGGATATATATTTCTTTTCTTTATAAAACAATTCACTTTTGTTCTATTTCTCCTCTTTCCTCCTTTGATTTTCGAAAATCTCTATATTCCCTTTCAAAAAAATAAAAATCCTTGATCAAATACTAATTTGCCTGTAAACAAAAATAAAAATCCTTTTCACGCCTCCCCACCCGTCGATAAGAGTATCGACGCACAAACTACTCAAATAATGAATATCTTCAAATAATGCTCCTTTTCTTTAAATAACTAACCTTCCTTTTGTTTCTCTTCATTAAATAAAACTAAAACATTCTTTGCTTTCTTACAGGATCAATCCCCATATCAAAAACAAAAAAAAATTTTTTTTTTTTTTTTTACATTTGTTTATTCATTTATTTATTTTTCACATACGTTTTCTTTCAATTAGATACGGGTAAACTAGCGGTTCTTCTAAACAAACTCCCCTCGATCTGGTATATGGTCTATTCCCTTCATTCAATTTTAGTTCTTTAGGTATTGGCTTAACCATAGTTTTATCAAATCCCTCAAAGGATAAACTATTAGACTGAGATGATCCTCTATTTTCACTTACTAATGGTGTGTCTTCTTCATCCTTCATCTTCACTTCCTGTGTACACCCTAGGTGTTGAAAACCAGTTTGGTTCCAAATTATTCAATTCAAAAGGTAACGACTCACAATTCACTACTGAGGTCGGCAGAATCATGGCCTGCGACATTTCCCATCTCTTTTCAGCTTCCTCCAACAAGTCAGATGTGTCCCACTGTAAATACGAGTTTAATTCTTCCTCATTATTAGCACCAATTTCAGAGTGGTTTTCTAGATTATCACTATGATCTGGCGGCCACCCTGGAGAATTTCTCACTAATGCAAGTAAAGTCTCTTGGACTTTGGTAATAGCTAATAATTTATCTTTTACTATATTTAATTTCTCCTTATCAACAGTGAATCCCTCAAAGAGAGATTCCTCTTCCTCAAGTTCTTCAAATTCATTCTCAGTTGATCTAACTTCTTTGACTTCTTCTTCCTCTAAGGGTTCTTCACCTTGACTTGCTGGTAGTACTTCATCATCCAAATTCATTGCATATTGTTGAAAGATTGGGTCATTTCGTAAATAATCTGGAGGTACCTTCCATTTTCGTAATTGCCTGTGATGGGCTCTATATTGTTTTCCAGTTTTAACCGCTTCAATGATATAAGTCACATTATTGGCTTGGATCTGAACGACTTTATACGGCCCATAATAACGTGGTTTAAACTTAAGAGTAAGATCACCTGGCAATTGGACCTTAAGCCCCACCAACTGATCCAAATCAAAAGGTTCAAATCGATAATGTCCTTCACCCCAATATTGATCTATTTTTGGCAAAGGAAGACCTGTATGTAAAGTATGTGCTCTCTTTAAAATATTTTCACATGGGGTCATGTTTGTTTCCGAATGAACTGTATGGTTATAAACCAACACTACTTGGATTAGTTCCTCATCCCACAAAGAAGGACTAGTAATAGCCATTCTCAAATACTGACTAAGGGTTCTATTTACCCTTTCCACTGCTCCATTAGAAGCTGGTGTATATGGAGTAGTCAGCACATGCTTAATCTCTTGATCTCGCAACAATTCCTTCAAATTCAGGACCGATGAACTCTTCCATTATCTGTCAACAACCGCTCAGGGAGCTTAGGAAGGAAGGGTAATATGTTTTGTTTAAATGCACTGGCAACCGAAGAACTTTGTTTATTTCTTAAGGGTACGGCAGATACCCATTTTGTAAAATGGTCTACCATTACTACTGCATATTGATTTCCACGTGATGATCGTGGAAACTGGATCAAGTCCATAGCCACCAACTCAAAAGGTCGTGATGTAGCTATTTTTAAAGTTGGAGGTGCAAATATTATATTAGAGATTTTATAAGCTTGGCATTTATAACAAGATGATGTAATATCTGCACAGATGTTATTTATTTTAGGATGCCAAAGTCGTTGGACCAACAGTGAATAAAGCTTGTGCCTTCCAATATGAGCAAAACTCCAATGTGCCCTGATGGCTATCTTTGTTAGATATTCATGTGGCACTATTAATGCAAAATCTCCTGTGTGCATCTCCCTAAATAATCGATTATCCCGCAAATAGATATATTTGTGAGATCTTGCAAATGGTTTCAATATTCCCACAAATGGCAAATTTCTTAATATAGCTCGTTTTAAACGCTTCAGAGTTGGATCCTGATCCTGTATTCGGTCTAAATCTCTATCTTCAATATCCAACGGATTTATTATATCTTCTTCATTTACTCTTATTTGATGTACTCTAAAAGTGATGTCTTCCTCCCCACCACTCTGCTGACCGGTCGTTTGATCTTTACTAGTAATTCCCGTTAATACTCGAGTTTCGGTCTCCTGTTCCTCCATAGATTCATCCAACAGACAAAACTCCTGGAATTTTAATGGGACAACTTGATGTGCCTTTGTCTGTTTTTCTTCAGAGCATGCTTGAAACTGCATTAAAAGATTATAATGGATGCCCCCTAAACAAAGTACATGACATATGCCCCTTTCAGAGGGGTTCCCAAATTTTAAGGGCTTAGAATCTCCATAATATATGCAAACCTGTATTCCATGTAAGTTCGCAAAAGCATGTATAGCATTTGTAAGTGGAAACTGTCCCACATTCTTCATGAGTTGTAGTATTTTTGTTAAGTGACGGGCATTCTTACCAGTAGGCAATCCATACTTCACACGATTTTCCATGAGTTCTTGTATCACCACTTCCCTCACTTTCTGATGTTGATCAGGAGTTCCATACAACCAAGTTGAAAAGGCACAGAAAAGGGAATCACCTCCTCCTGGCATCTTCATTTCTGTAAATCCTTTAGGGATTTCATTTGCTTTTTGTACACTTTGATCTTCAAGAATCTGTTCCTCAGGTGATCTAGACAATGCGTCTGCCACTATGTTTTCTTTCCCAGGAATATATCTCAATTCATAATCAATATCGTTTAACTCTTCTAGAGTGCGGGCAACTCGTGGGTTTACTAACGGCATATTATATAAAAATAACAGAGGTTTATGATCTGTGTGAATGATGATTCTTATACCATACAAGAAAGGCCTCAAAGATTTTACTGCCCAACGTATGGCTGCCACCTCTTTCTCAGTTGTACTATATCTTCTCTCGGCTTTTGAAAAGGTGGTAGAAATAAAAGCTATAGGTCTTTCTTCTCCTTGCTGGTCTTGGGCCAGACAGGCTCCTGCTCCAACATCAGAAGCATCTACATATAGTTTAAGTGGTTGAGCACCTTCCGACCTATCTGGATACGATAAAACTGGTGGTTCGATAAGCGCTTTCTTTAATAACTCAAAGGCATTCTGACATGCTTCGTTCCATTTCAAGGTCTTATTTCCTAGCAATTCAAATAAGGGTTTAGCCACCACCGAACAATTTGGAATATGCCGTCTGTAAAAATTTATCATCCCCAGGAACTGTCGCAACTGTCTTATGGTCCTAGGGACGGGGAACTTCATGATGCCCTGCAAACTCGAGTCTAACGGAATCATCCCTTTTTCTGAAACCATATGTCCCAGATACTGCACCTCTTTTCTTAGCATGAAGGTCTTAGATGGTTTGATCTTAAATCCTGTATCTTCAAATGCTCTCAAAACCTTTTCCAATATTTCCAGATGTTTTTCATAGGTTTCACTTATGATAAGGACATCATCCAAATAAACCATGCATTCATTCCAAGGGATGTGTGCCAAGGCGAATCTCATGCCTCTCTGAAAGGTTGCGGGTCCATTTTTGACCCTGAATGGCATCCTAAGGAACTCCCAATGAGACAATGGGGTGGTAAATGCAGTTTTCTCTATACTGGTTTCCTCCATTTCTGCCTGGTAATAGCCCTTCACAAGGTCGATAGTTGTGAAAAATTTCATCCCCTGTAAACTAAAGAGCATATCTACTAAATTTGGGATTGGAAAGCTATCTCCTTTGGTGATCTTATTGAGCTCTCGATAATCTATACATAGACGAATCGTTCCATCCTTCTTTCTGATGGGGACCACTGGAGCCGAATATGGAGATTTACTATAATTTACCAATGGAAGAGGAGTCCAAGAAATACACTGCTTTTACGACGTCATCTAAACATATGGAGTTTGTTAGATTACCTTTCGGTTTGTGCAACACAGCCCGGCGACCTTTCAAAGGCACAAGTTATGGCTTACTTAGATGACATCTTGATCTTAGGAAAAAATTTTGAGGACCATTTGGTTAATTTGAGACAGGTTTTGGATAAACTTCGTGAATTTAACTTAAAAATCAAGCCAGAAAAATGTAATTTGTTTAAAAGAAAAGTTAAATTCTTGGGACAGGAAGTAAGCGAAGAAGGGCTATTACCATTAAAAGAAAATATTGAGGCGATTCAGAATGCTCCAGTACCCACCAGGACTGTTAAACAGGTGCAAAGCTTTCTGGGAAGTGTAAACTATTACAGACGTCACATTCCTGAAGCGGCAAAACTAATGAGACCATTGTCACAACTAACTACTGGAAGAAATATTAAATGGACCCAGGAATGCCAAAGTAATTTTGAACAATTAAAACAAGCCTTAGCAAAACCACCTATATTAGCTTTTCCTGATTATATGAGTGATCAACCGTTAGAATTATTTGTAGATGCTTCTGGAACTGGAGCAGGAGCATGTTTAAAACAGAAACAAGAGGGAGAAATAAAAATAATAGCGTATGCCTCAATGTGTTTTGGGCCAGCACAGAAAAATTATAGTATTTTAGAAAAAGAATTATCAGCTTTAAGATGGGGTGTGAAAGTATTTAAGACCTTTTTGATGTGTAGACGGTTTGTAATTTGGTCAGACCATCAGCCGTTAACCTATTTACATAACATGGCAGGAGTGAACGCTAGAATTGCAAGAACATTGACTGACCTCTCTGAATATGATTTTGAAATTAGATATTTACCAGGAAAATTCAATCACATTAGTGACTTTTTATCAAGATGTGTTCCTGAAAATACAGAAAGTTTAGAGTTAGATGAAGACATAGTGCCACATGGATTCCAAGTCAAGGAGATAAGAGGAGGTGGTAATGCTTTGTTTATTGCATTAGCAATATTTCTGTTTGAAGATGAAAAATCACACAAAGTAATTCGAGAAAAGGCTGTGAATGAAGTGAAAAATAATTTGAAAACATATGGTTTAGTGAAGAATGCGCAAGTAAATCAAAATTTATCTAGAATGGCAACATCTGGTACAATGGTTAGTGCTGAAGTAATAGAGGCTTGTGCAAGGTTGTACAATATCAGTATTAGAATTTACCATAGAATTAGAATCCCATGTGGCACTATGTTTTCAGGAACACATCTTGATAAAAAGTCACTAATGTGATTGAATTTTCCTGGTAAATATCTAATTTCAAAATCATATTCAGAGAGGTCAGTCAATATGTTTCATACAACGAGAATGATAATTCATCAACTAGAAAGTGTTGTTTGTTAAGTACGCATAGGGTTCATTTTGATCTGCTACAAGAATTGTCAAACCATGTGGAAGAAAGGCAAATTGAAGTAATAAATTTAATAAATCTAAGTATGGAAATGGAAGAAGTAGATTTGAAAGAAATTGTATTGTTTGAATTAGAGGAAGATGATGATGAAGAAGTGGACGTGCAGGAAGGAAATACGGAAGAGGATTTGAATAATAACACCACCAATTCAGATAGTGAGGAAGAAGAAATTGAAATACCCGAATTACCACAATTAAGATCCAAATTAAAGTATTTGAAGGATGAAGAAAACCTAGAGAAAGATATTAAGAACAGACAGAAAAAAGAAAATTTATTGAAACAATTAAAATTGATTTTAGATGAAAAACAAGCGGAAGAAGAGCGAGTAAATGAAATGAAGAAAATTCATTATTTAAAACCATATATACGTTTTATTAAACAAATTTATGAAAAACAAGAAATCGTATATATAAAGTATCAGGATAAAGAGCTTCCATTAATAGGTTATGAGGATGTAAAAGACTTATTGATTGATTTTCACAAGAGGCATTATCATCCAGGTCGAGACAAAATGTTAAGTAAAATTAATGAAATAGCGTGGAATCCAAATAATAGAAGTTTATGCGAACAGATTACTAGAATTTGTGTGAAATGCCAACAAAGAAAGTTGCTTCCTGCCAGACTGAAGAAACCACCTATGTGGAAAGTACAAGCAAGAAAGCCATTTGACATTGTAGCCATTGACTTAATGGAATTGCCAGAAACCAAACAAGAAAATAAGTATGTACTTGTTGGAGTAGATGTTTATTCGAAATGGGTAGCAGCTGTGGCAATACCAAATAAAACAGCTAACACAGTTTTGAGAGCATTTAGAGGAATGATAGGAACCTTTTTGAAAGACCCGTTAGAAATTCAGTCGGATAATGGTAGTGAGTTCACAAATAAAAGTTTTAAAGAATTTTTAGCACAAAAGGGAATTAGGCACAAACAAACTGTTGCCAATATTCCGCAAACCAATGGTATAGTGGAAAGAGTGAATCAAACATTATTAAACATGTTTCGAATGATTGATAACATCGAAGAATGGGATGATCATTTGGGAGATATAGTGGCAGTGTACAATCACACATATCATAGAGATCTTGGACAAACCCCAGCAGGACTGTTTTTGAATAATGTAAATAAGAAACCAGTGAAAGAGCCAGTATGGAACAAGGGTCATTCTGAATATATGCCATTTAAAGTTGAGGAATTAGTGTTGAAAAAGAAGATATTTAAGGGACACCATATAATGAATAAGCTATCTGAAAAGTATCAAGGCCCATACCGAATCATTTGAGTCTATGAAAATAAGATCATGTATGATATACAACACAAATATAGGCAAACTATATTATATAGGATCCATCATAAACATTTAAAAAGGTGGTACGAAACCCCAGTTGATTTGAAAGAACTGAACGAAGAGGCAAAATCTGAAAACAGTGAGTTGAATGAATCTAGTGATGAGTTTGAAGGATTTACTAAGGAAGACAATCAAAGTATTTTTCAGATTAATTGGAAGAAATTCGAAAACTTAAATATTCAATTGACTAAATACTCTAAGCCTAAAGAAGACAATAGTAAAATAAATGAAGAAATAGATAGTAGTTATGTAAGTTCTGAACATTCCAAATATTTTGACACTTATAATTTAGAATCATGGATACAAGAGGAGCTAAATTTACCAACAGGGAGTAACGATGCACCAATTATAAGTAATGTGTCTTCCAATTCGAGTTTTTCTGGTTTTGGATTGATTTCTGATATTAGTGATTTTAACTATTAACATTGAATGGAAAATCTGTACAAAGACACTCCTCATACTTTGCAATACAACCTGGGATAAAGTAAACCATCAATAGTAAGTATACTTAAGGAAGGGGGTGTAGTAGGTCCCCCAAGGTTAAAAGAAGATTATTAAATCTGTAAGTATTTTTGTGCTTTTGAAAGATTTTTGGACAAAATTTCAAGTAACATTCGAAGTTGTTGTGTAAAATTTAGAGTTAAGTTTATACAAATTATTGAATTAAAATATAAAGTAAGCAATACATTAAAGTACATTAAGAAACAGAGCCTAAGTTAACAATAGTATAGTATAAAATTTGCATTACATAAGAAATAAATTATAAAGTTAGTATAAGAAATATGATAGGTTAATTTGTTGAATAAAATTAAAGTAAACATCTAGATTGATTATCCTAACATATAATAAATTAAGATACTTTATATATAGGCAGGCCTAGATAAGAACATTCAAGATGGCAGAAGTTTAAAATATATAAAATTTTGTTTACAGTGTGAAAGGTCAGAAGAAAAGGAAGAAGAGGAAAAAACCATAGTTAAACAACATTTGAAAGGAATCTTTGAGCTCTGATTGGTTGTTGGACTCGCGGAGGAATACGATCGGGAATTACGAGGGTTGAATTGAAAGGAATCTTTGAGCTCTGATTGGTCGTTGGACTCGCGGAGGAATACGATCGGGAATTACGAGGGTTGAACAGCATATTCTAGAAGGAGAGACGCCATTGTTGTTTTTGACTTCAGAGTAATCACTTGTTTGTGAAAATTAAGAATTTGTTTTTGGAAAATTTAAAACTTTGAATATTATATAAGGGTGATTTAGGAAAGATATAAAAGATATACATTATAATATAGTATTTTATTAATAGTGAGTCAATAGACTTAAGCATATTTTGCTTATGATTATATTGTCATTAGACCTTAATTGGAAGAAAATCATTAGATTTTTATTATTGAAAGGAGGTCTTTAGACTTTTATTTTTGTTTATTGTATAAGTCCCTAGACTTCTTTTTATATTGAAAGGAGGTCCATAGACTTCTATAATTATAATTTAAGTTAAAAGAATTTAGTATTAAATTTTGTTAAATAATTGAATATTAACTTTTATAGTTAATATAACTTAATATTGATTGCAAAACTTTAAATATTTATTGGAGATTTAACATTTAGTTGAGAATTGAGTTTAATTATCAAAGATTAGTTACATTTAAGAATTTAAATTTAGTTATTTGAAGTTAATTAGTTTTGTATTTGATAACTTTGAAATAGTTTAAGAATTTAATTATTTATTTGAATTTAACTTGTTTAAGATTACAAATATTAAGGATTGGTTTATATTTAAGAATTTAAACTTAGTATTTGAAGTTAATTAGTTTTGTATTTGATAACTTTGAAATAGTTTAAGAATTTAATTATTTATTTGAGTTTGACTGATTGCAGATTACTTTTATTAAGGATTAGTCATTAGTTTACAGTTAAGAATTTAAACTTAGTATTTGAAATTAATTTTATTTGAGTTTAATAATTTTGAAAGTTTAATAATTTATTTATTTGAGTTTAACTTATTTAAGATTGCATTTATTAAAGATTAGTGATTAGTTTACATTTAAGAATTTAAACTTAGTATTTGAAATTAATTTGATTTGAGTTTAATAATTTTGAAAGTTTAATATTTGTTTATTTGAGTTTAACTTATTGAAGATTGCATTTATTAAAGATAAGTGATTAGTTTTCATTTAAGAATTAAAGTTTAATAATTTATTTATAACTTAAGATTTCTGTTCTTTGTAGGATTTAAGTAATTAGTTTTAAGATTCAGGTAAAGATTTCTGTTTATAGACTGAATTAGTTCTGCTCATTTATTTAAGAAATTGTAAATATAGTTATAAATTATATATATTATTTTTTTTTTTATTCATTTTCCTTTGGGGCTTATGTAGAATTGATTTCATTTTGAATAACTTAGAATTATAAGGTAGAATTAAAACTAAACTTTATTGAAAGGATATTAAGGTTACAACAAACATTATTTATTCAGATTACATTCAATTGAGTATAACTTAAGAGATTAAATAAAATAAAGGTAATAGGTTGGAAAAGTAACAGAAGGAAACACTCAGGTTTACTTTATTTGTTGATAGAAGGTGGTAAATGAAATTACAACATTTGCAACATATTTTCTGATTTATTTGTTCTTTGTTCGAGTAGTAATCAGAGTTGGAAGTACTTGAAGGTAAACGGTTCTTGAATGAAGAGAGATAGAGAACATCTGCTCTATAATATAATAAACAAAAGCATCTGAAACAGAAAAAAGAAATATAATTCTTGTGCTAGAAACACAACGCAATATTTGTAACTATTATTTTTTAAGTGGGAAGATTATGTTGTAATAGACTGGGAGATAAGAGACTACACTAAATATAAGAGCATTTTACTGTAGTATAAGGCTACGACAACGGGAACTTGAACCGGCTCTTCCGTCAACGTCTCTATTTTGTGCTTGATTACACTGGTGCAACCAACATCTGAGTCCCCAGAACTCAGAACAGATGGAAATCTACTCAAAAGTTGGACCAATTGTTCTTGTTGTTCATGGGTAACATTTGATTCCTCCAATCGGAAGGCCTGATGAATTTTCTCAGCCGTCCACTCATGACATTCTCTAGGTTCAGCCTCATCCAGCTCCACCAACTTAATTGAGAGATTTTCTTCTATGATTTCAATCTCCCCAACCATCAATCCTTTCTTTAACCTCTTTGGTTTGTCGTCATCATTTCTTGCCAATAAAATTGCTTTATTTCTTTTAAATTTCACAACTGCTGGTTCTATACTTACTTTATTTGGCAATCCCGTGTTTGATTCTACTAAGACTATTTGATCTGCATCTATCAATTTCCCTGCTTGAATTTCAACAGTTCCATACTCCTTTGGTTTTAATACAACACTTTCCGTCAACATACATTCCATTTTAAAGATTTTCTTTAACCTTCTATCCACTGCTACAGTTTGCACATGATTCCCGCGTCGTAATACCAATTCTCTCTCGTAAAGATCTGGCAATAGATGTTCTCTTTTTAATATGTCATATCCCAACACCAGATCATACTCAACAACCTCATTGGGTACTATGATGTACCTGCTCAATCTTAATGTATAATTTGCTGATAATTTTAAAGCAATGATGACTTCCCCTATAACAGGGAACTTAACCTTTCCAATTCCTTCGACGCTTCGATAGGCGGTACTCTTCAGTGGAGATTTCTCATGATCTAATTCATTAAAACATCGAGCTGATATGAGACTTACTTCGGCTCCTGTATCTACAAAAGCCGTACAGTCATTTATCTGAGGTTGATCTAAGATGGAAACCTGTAACACCAAAGTTTCCTCAGGTGCTCTGATTACTCTATAAGTAATAACTTCCTCAGGATTTAATTCTTCATCAATCTCTTCATTGTGTTCATCATCACTTTGAATGTTATTAATTTGAAAAGCTGGTATTTGATTTAATTGGAACATATCAAGATCATCACCAGATTGCTTGTTTTCAATAGGTTCATTATTCTGTATCTGTTGAGAGATTTCCTGAGACCCTCCAGGATTCTCCTCTAAATTTTCCATCATTCTTGACTCTTCTGTATTCTCCAACAGGAGGTCTTCCCCATTGGAGCTTAGCAGTTTTCCTGCCTCTGGGAACGATTTTCCTGTCTCTGAGGACAGTCCTTGCCCAAGTGGTCTCCCTCACAAAAGGGACACTTTAGTTGATCATTATTCCTGATGGGACAATTTGCTACTAAATGGCCTATTTCTTTACAATGTAGGCAGCGGTTTTGGACTAGGTAACAGTCTTCATACAAATGGCCTCTCTTCCCACAATACCGACACAATGGTCGTGCCCTACATTGACTCATGGTATGTCCTGTCCTTTTTGCAGTGAGCACAGGACTGTGAATAATTGTTATTAGGTCTCCTATTTGATGTCCCACGAGACCAAGTTGATGTGCCTCGTCTTCCACTATTAACATAGGTATTATGACTTGGGTATGATGGATGTTGCGTTCAGCCTGGCTGTTGTGGTTGAATATTTTGAGCCGGCAACGGGGCTTGGACAATGGTTTGTCTCATTGAACAACTCCCTCTTTCAGCTGTCAGTTGCTGACAACAACAAGTTCTTAATGAAGCTTCCCCAACTTTTGGGAAGGTTGGTTCTGGTTTTACCAAATCTGTGATATGTCCACTTGCAGCACCCTTTTCCTGTTGTACTTTATGGTGAGAAACTACTATCAACTATGGCTACCAGTCGTTCCCACGAAATCTGCAATCCTAAAGATGTTTCTATTGCCATCAAAGTATTATTCCACTTGCCTTTTCACCTTCATAGGGCAAACTTTTCAAAAATTTCTGCCTTACTATTGGCATCTTTGTTACGTCATTTCCAGGGAAGGCCCTTTGTGCAAGTCCCACTAATCGCAAAGCAAAAAGGGGAATTGCTTCATTTTCCTTCAATACAGCGTCTGTGAAATTTTCCGCATCCACTTTGAATTCCTTTTCTAATTCTTCTCTGAACCATTGCAACATTCTTTGTTTTACCTCCTCATACTCCATAGAAGTATGGGAAATAATCTTATACACCTCCAATGCGGTGCCATCCAAATGGGAACCCAACAATGGAACCATACCTTCTGTAGATCCCGGGATACATTGCAGCACTATATGCTTCACACCGGGAGAAAAACTGAATTAAGGTTTCGCCTGAATTGATACGAAACTTTCCAGGAGGGGATCACCTTAGGTTTACGATCTATTGAAAGAGTTTGCATCAAAGAGTTCATAGACTGCATTAAGTTGGTATTCTTGTTGAATTAGGGTATGAAATGTTTGTGCATCAATAGAAACATTATTAGAGCCATTCAATATTTGGGAATTCGAATTTGGAGGGTTAGGAGGATTTGCATCTGAAATTGGGGCCTTATTATTGTCTAATTGGGAATTCATGTCGTCATGAGAAGTCATATTGTCAGTCATTGTGGTGAGCAATTTCAAGATTGAATAGGTGGGAATACAACTCCCAAAAAAATGCCAAAGAGAGTGACAGAACACTCAGCAACAGAGCCAGCCTCCCCTCAAAGGAAACTACGCTCTGCTACCAATTATGTTGTGGTATAAGACCACCAAACGAGACAAGAGGAACTCACCTTTTGATAACGATAAGGCTCTTGTTCTCAGAAGAGTACTTGCGGACGTGTTTCTAAATAAAAACTCAAGTTGCTCTTCAAAATATCTTAAAATTATAAAAATTTGTTCTTTTCCCCGGGAAAAGCCGGCGTCCCTATCGCTGAGTAAGAGATTTACTGTTATTAGTATGGAAAATTTGAAATATGAATTGGCTAAATAAAGAAACTACTCACCATAAAAGTCCTCTCACTCGTCGTCCAAAATAATTTGTGTCCAAACCATATAAATTTAACCAAGGTAAATAATTCTCTTATGAGTAATGATATATTAACAAGAAAACACATATACAATAAAAATCCTAACCAAAAATAAATATAGATGAAAATGCTCTTAATATTTATAAATACCTATATCAAAGGATCCTTTGAGTTGTTTCTTTTTAGAATAATAAAAAATAACTTTAACCTAACAGTAAATATCTACAAATAACAACAATTGATTTTTAATAAATAAATAATTATTATTTAATGAAATAAATGAGAATACAAAAAAAAATACTGAAGATAAAAATATGATAATAAAATAATAATGATAATGATAAAATATGATAAAGTATGACAATGATAATAAAATGATAATGATATAAAATAATAATAATAATATAATATAAATAATAACAATAATATATTAATAATAATACTAAAAATTTTAAAGAATAACTATAATCCTAATAAATAATTCAAAAATTCTATCAAGAACTAAAAGTTTAGCAATTTCACTCAATATAAATCAAATGTTGTATATATATGTATATATATATTACATTAATCTTCCAAAAGACCACCTCAGGTAACACACGTATACCTTTTTTTTACAAATAACGATTATATTATGCAATAAGAATAATATTAATACCATTAATATTTGGACAACTCTTAAAATTTACAAGGAAGTCTTCTGAGAAGTTTAATCACAAAAATGTAACCAAGTTGAAAATTCAAACCCGAGTTCTAAATAATTATTTCGGGTAAGATAGATTAGTATTTTTCACTATAATGGAAATAAAATCTTCTGTTCTCTCTTAACACAAACTAATTACTTATACATTAAGTTTTTTTTTTTTTTTTTTTTTTTTTTAAATAAAAGTCTTTAAGTTCTGTCTTTATATAACTACTAACACGACGGTTGAATTGATAATTTCCTTGGAAAGAAAAATGAACAAGAAACCTGTTGTTTACTGACAATAATCAAGGTAGGTCTTGGAAAAGATTTATGCAACAAATATTCTTACGTAATTTAAAACAGGACCAAAGATCCTACCTTTGGGGAAACCATATTTTCCCGTCTGTCTGGGGTGTTATACTAGGCTCTTGTTAGTTTCTTCCTTTTTCTGTGATAGGCACTTCCTTCCCCTTATGGTGGGAAATTTGTGTATTTTTCTAGATAAGAGAACTTCTCAATGTCTTCACAGGAACTTCTAAGGTCCCTATAAAACTTCCTGGACTTAGACCTAATAAACAACAACACAAAAAAAATCATTTGTTTTTTTTTTTCTTATTCTCCTCAATAACAACAAATAACATTTCTATAATTTAGTTTACAACCTAATAATTATGTTATAAGAATACTTTATTAATTTAATATATATATATATATATATATATATATATATATATATATATATATATATATATATATATATATATATATATATATATATATATATATATATATATAGGTGAATAGTATAAAGGAATCAATTCGGCGAGGTCATGACGATTTAGGTGATCATTATTTAGATTGTGGTGATCTTTCAAATGCTCTTAAATGCTACTCTCGGGCAAGAGACTATTGTACTTCTTTTAAAACATATAGTAAACATGTGCTTAAATGTTATGAAGGTAAGATATATATATATATATATATATATATATATATATATATATATATATATATATATATATATATATATATATATATATATATATATATATATATATATATATAATATATATATATATATAATATATTATATATATATATATATTTAAATATATTATAGAAAATATTTTTTTTATTTAATTATTATTTAATAATGATAATAAAAATTTTAATATTTAAAAATAAAAAAAAAAAAAAAATAAATAATAATATATATATATATATATATATATATATATATATATATATATATATATATATATATATATATATATATATATATATATATATATATATATATATATATATATATATATATATATATATATATATATATATATATATATATATATATATATATATATAGGGATGGAGCGATACCAAAATTTTTACCGATACCGATACCTAAAAATTTGCAGGTACCGATACCCGATACCTGAAAATATACCGATACTTACCGATACCGATACTTTATCCATTCATATACCAAATTTTTTACCGATACCGATACCAAGATTTTCAAATTCACCGATACTGATACCGATATCCGATACCTGAAAATATACCGATACTTACCGATACCCATACCGATACTTCACTCCATCTATATATATATATATATATATATATATATATATATATATATATATATATATATATATATATATATATATATATATATATATATATATATATATATATATATATATATATATATATATATATATATATATATATATATATTATATATATATATATATATATATATATATATATATATATATATATATATATATATATATATATATATATATATATATATATATATATATATATAATATATTCAGCCAGTCAACCTAGAGGCTCTGGCGCCATAGGAGGTTATTATATAATAGATTGAATCACGATTCTTTCCACTGGTACAAAATTCATTTTTTTTTCCTTTAAAGCAATTAATCTGTTTAATATCTTGGCATTTTAAGCACTGAGAACAATATATTTAATCTGATATTACTATCATTTTTTAAATCTTTTATACCTCCCTCTTTTTTTTTTTTTTTTTATTGGAAAGACTTAAACACCTTTTGTGTTCAAAACAAGCAAACATTTGTAGAGAGAATTTCTGTAGAATATTATGTTCATTTTTTAGGAAAAGATTCGACTGTTTACGCTGTTTAATAAAAATAGTAATAATAAATTATTTTTATTATTATTATTATTATTTACACATTTTTCAGGTTTCTATTTATCTAAACAACTGGTCGCATGTTTTAAGTTACGTTAGTAAAGCACAGGCTACTCCCGAAATTGGCGAACAACGAGTAAGTTTTATATATATATATATATATATATATATATATATATATATATATATATATATATATATATATATATATATATATATATATATATATATATATATATATATATATATATATATATATATATATATATATATATATATATATATATATATATATATAATCGCAAAATGATTGTGGCTTTTAAGCTGTTATTAGAATGCTTATTAGATACTTTTAACGTATGTAGGGTTTTTACTAATACTGTATTTGTTTTACTGTATTTCAGCCAGCAACTTTAAAGGGCCAGAGTCTTGTAATACAAACGAAACTTACTTGTGCAGCTGGTTTAGCACAGCTCGCCACGAGGAAATACAAGGTAAAGGAGGAGCATTTTTTAAAAATAAATTTTTTATTAAAAGTTTGTGAATTAAACAGTTCTGTTATTTGAAGGAAAAAAAAAAATAAAAGTTCATTTTGGGAACGTTTATTAAATCATAGACAAGTGTGTGTGTCAATGTTGATATGGCATTAATGTATTGTATAATAGAGTCTTACATACCTACACATCAGGAATATCCAAATTTTATCCTTCTATTTATAAGACTAATTCTTTTAGGCACTTGGGTCGTTATACCGTTCATATATCTGAACGGAATGATTTTCTCTTCAATTTAAATTTATTTTGTTAGAAAGCAAAGTGTATTATAATTATAATTTAAAGATAAGTGTCTTAACATATTTTTAAACTGTCATAATGTTATAAGTAGATGTCTAAATATGCTGGTATCATTTTAATTAAATAACGTTTTTAAATGGGCTGCAGTCTCTTTAAAAAAGAAAAAATTTCAAAACTATAATTTTTTTCTTATTTAATTTTGGGCTCCGATTTAACTATAATCTCTTTCAGACTTTAAACTACTAAAATCATAATTCTTAATTGTGACTTATTATTATTATTATTATTATTATTATATTATTATTATTATTATTATTATTATTATTATTATTATTATTATATATACCGTATATATATATATATATATATATATATATATATATATATATATATATATATATATATATATATATATATATATATATATATATATATATATATATATATATATATATATATATATATATATATATATATTTCAGCAAGCTGCAAAGAGCTTTCTTGCAGCGCAACTAGATGCATGTGACTTTCCTGATCTTCTTTCGTCATCTAACGTTGCAATGTATGGAGGTCTTTGTGCTCTTGCTACTTTCTCTAGACAAGAACTTCATAATCAAGTAATATCCAGCAGGTATGGTCTAAATTAGCGTTTCTCGATATCTTAAGCCTCGAGACCCCCTAAAAGTTAATAACCTCGCGAAACCCCCTCATCATCTCTTATGCCTGGCAGGTGTCAGATTCAAAAAGTACAGATTGGGGTATTTATCGTATGTCTGATTAATAAATGTTATGCCTGGCAGATGTCATATTCATTCATCGTACGGCTGATTAATAAATTTAAAATATTTCCCACAATTATTTTATGAAAATAAAATAGTTCGTTTTTTTTAAATATTCATTTGAAATTTAAAAAAAAAACTAAATTCATACTATTTAACATAGATTATGAAAGGATATGGAAATTTTTTTTTTGTACTTCTATTTTTTTTTTGTGAACCAGTGCAATCCCCTATATATGTGATCACAATGTCCTAGGGTGTGAAACTCTGGTCTAAAGTAATGTTTTGGATAGATGTACAGTCGTCAACAGAAGTTCGTTCCTATTAAGCTGGAAATAAATATTTATATAAAATGGAGATCATTTCAGGTTTCAGCCAATCACAGTTCAATTAAGCCCCGCTTAATGTTTTTATTTTCTTTCTATTCAAAATAGAGCTTTTATGAAATGATTTCCATTTTAAATAAATATTTATTTCCAGCCTAATAGGAACGAACTTCTGTTGACGACTGTACTTAGTCTTGTACTTTAATAATAATAATAATAATAATAATAATAATAATAATAATAATAATAATAATAATAATAATAATAATATTTTTTTTTTTTTTTTTTTTTTTTTTTTTTTTTTTTTTTTTTATTATATATATTATATATATATATATATATATATATATATATATATATATATATATATATATATATATATATATATATATATATATATATATATATATATATATATATATATATATATATATATGTTCGGGAAGTAATTACGTTTTTTTTACCACTATAAAATCGAGATTCAACCAACGACTTCAGAACCATGTTCAAATGGGTGGGAATTAATTGTCTAGAAATAGTGTACCATCTCTTCTATCTGGCTGTGTATCATAGTTATTTTGGTACTTAGCCCCATGGAGGATAAGAACTTTAGCAAACAACATATCCTCCATTTCTTACTGTATGAGTTTCGAAGGAAAATTACTTGTATAGAAGCAATGGACAACATTTGTGAAGTGTATCCTGATACAGTGAAAGCCAAGGTTGGGTAAGGGTAGTTTTTACCACCTTTCTTTTCTCCGGGAAAAACTGGGTAAAAACATAATAATAATAATAATAATAATAATAATAATAATAATAATAATAATAATAATAATAAGTAATGAAGTTAATTGATATTCTCTCGATATGCTGGCTGAGGCATTAGGTAACATATCAGTGATATTATTTTGCATATATTATATAAAAAATAAATTAAGAAAAAAAAAAAATAAAAAAAACATTACCCAATAAACTGGGACAAAAAAAAAATTTGTTAGGCTAAATATTAAATATAATATTAAATACCTAACCTAACCTACATGCCACTGTAGAGTCTGTATGGAAACTACTTGAATGAATTTATATTATAATTTTATTGATTGATCACCGAAGTATATTAGCTTTATATAATGAAATTAAAATTTTGCCTAATCAGCTAATATTCATTATCTAATTCAGTGTAGCAGACTAGTAGTAACCTAAATATCCCCAGTGTAATAATAATAATAATAGTACCCAAATTTGATGAGTAAAAGTTGCTCTTATTTTATCTTTTAGGTTTTTCCCAGGAAAAAGGTTAAAAAAAGTTTTTCCCAACCAACGCTGGTGACAGCTCGTATATATCAGCTGTAGTTTAAAAATTTTAATGATGGCGATTGTAACATATCCGACAAGCCTCTCTTCGGAAGTTCTTATCCTCTATGAGGTAAATTACTAACATAACTATAAATGACAAACGGCCGAATAGGAGAGATGATATACTATTTCTAGACAATTTCCTACCATTTGACCTTGGTTATGACGTCGTTGGTAGAATCTCTATTTTGTAGTGGTGAAATCATGCAGTTACTTTCCGAACATTCTGATATATATATATATATATATATATATATATATATATATATATATATATATATATATATATATATATATATATATATATATATATATATATATATATATATATATATATATATATATATATATATATATATATATATATATATATATATATATGTTTTGCATTACATATAGATTTCCATTTACTTCAATAAATGATATTAATATTTATTTATAATTCTTTAATTTATTAATCTTTTAATTGAGAATCACAGACGGTTATTTAAAGTAGTGTGGGTGGTTTTAATTTATGGGTAAGGAGGTCTGACTATTTAGCTGGATTTGCGGTAATAATCGTGGTTTGGCTATAAAGTTTGATTCACAGTAATGCTGTGCTTTTTTGAAAAATATTTATACCATTTGAATGATTATTCAGGGTAGGATTTACTGTCACATGATGCCACGTTTATCCACCTGGAAGAATTTTCAATTTCTCATGACTGGAGTTTCCTTTTTTTTATTGAATGCTCGTAAAATCTGGAAGGATTTTTTCTCTATATTCTCTACTTTTTTGACTTTATGCTTATAAATGCCGTGTATCTGGTCATGTCGACTCTTTTGATTTTTGAATTTTGGAATTGAATTTTCTCTTAACTAGTGGGTTTTCTATAGGCATCTTTTATACAGCAGAGGTGAGAAATTAAAAGGGGAGTTCGAATCTGAATCTAAGTTTTCTTGATTCTTGCAATTCATTTATTAGAGTCTTCTAAGGAAGAAAAACATTTATTTTATAAGACTTTTGTATTCTCCCAATGGTTGAGATTTCCCCTTCTTTAACATATATATATATATATATATATATATATATATATATATATATATATATATATATATATATATATATATATATATATATATATATATATATATATATATATATATATATATATATATATATATATATATATATATATATATATATTTTATTTTTTTTTATTAACATTATTGTATCTATAAATTTCTTTATTAATCTTTAAATTTTTTTTTTTTTAACCTTTTTCTTTAATATTTCTTTCATATTTTTAAATACGAGTTTTATTTATTTATTTATTTATTTTATTTATTTATTTAATTATTTTTTTTATTACAGCTCTTTCAAATTGTTTTTAGAAGTTGAACCACAATTAAGAGACATAATTTTCAAATTTTATGAATCTAAATACGCTTCTTGTTTAAAACTCTTAGATGAATTAAAGGTAAGTATTATTATTATTATTTATTTATTTATTATTATTATTATTATTATTATTATTATTATTATTATTATTTATTATTATTATTATTATTATTATTATTATTATTATTACACCTCATGGATTCCAGCCAAAATGGAGGTTGGGTATTTTTCTGGATTTCGCCTATATAGAGCCTGGAGGTGGAGAATATGAATTTGTCTGAGATGGGAACACCTCATATATATATATATATATATATATATATATATATATATATATATATATATATATATATATATATATATATATATATATATATATATATATATATATATATATATATATATATATATATATATATATATATATATATATAGAAGAAAACTCAACTAAGCTCTAGCCTAACATATGTTTCTTAGGTGAGAGCAGATGAAGATTAAATTGAGTAGGGTTAAACATTAGTAAAACATAAGTTACAGGCGGGGAATTCCACAAAATAGAGGTGGCTGAAAAGGAGGAGGTTCCACATCCAATAAACGTGGAGCTTCAAATCTCAACATAAAATTCTGTGAAGACATTGTATGTTTTGTACTACAAAAGCTTTGAAAAGGTGATGTAATGAAAATGCGAATGTCAAACTCCCTAGAATACCTATAGAACTTGTAGATAAGGTATATGAACTCAAGCTTCACGCGAAAGAGATAAAAAGTAAAGATTTTTGGATTATAAGAAAGTTTATTAGTTTATTATAAGAAACGGTTTATTTGTCTTTTCACCTTAAACTCAACCCTATCCAAAAATGGTTCAATAGAACTGGAGCCGCCGTTGATATGGTGAACAGGACTCCATACAAGGGCGAATAAGACCCTTATATAGTTGGAGTAAGTGCATTGAAGAAAAAAATTATCAAATACTAACAGAACCTCCAGCAACCATTGTAATATGGGGTTTTCAAGACAATTTGTTATGGCGAGTCTAAGAATGTTTGTATGATTTACAGAGGGAACGGTTAGAGTTATTGAAAGAGTGAAAAATAAAAATATTTTTTTGAGAAAGCATAAAGTTTTTAAGGATGTTTGTGTCTAAAGTAAATTGTTTCCTATATGTTATTCATTAATATCACTTATTTTTTTCCCACTCCTCTACAGGATACGCTTATGCTCGATATGTACCTAGCACCTCACCTAAATACTCTATATAGTAACATAAGAAGTAGAGCTTTGATCCAATATTTCAGGTAAATAGAGTGTTTTAATACTCGACTAAATGTATATATGGGAGGACTTTAAAGATTAAAATTTAAATTGTGGGAGAAATCAGTTTTAAAAATTTGGTTGATATTTTTCATTCTTAATAAGCTTAATAACTGTAAAGAGATTATCGACCTTTTTTTTTATATTTGTTACTGCACATTTAAAAATATTCGCATTTGCGCACTTACTTTTGGTTTCAGCCCTTACATGAGTGCCGATATGGACAAAATGGCTGATGCCTTTAACACTACTTTGGCCGGATTAGAAGATGAAGTCATGACATTGATTTTGAATGGTCAAATACAAGCAAGAATTGATTCACATAATAAGGTTTGAATTTTTTTTTACACTTCCTATTATGTAATTGTAAGGAGAAAAAGTATTGGTCAAGTTGTCCATTAATTTGAATTAAATCTATTTCAATTTGATAGCAATATGACAGATTTTGATATTTTTAATGTTGTATATGCTAATTATTGTTATTTGAAATCTCTATTTTAACCATTTCTTCCCTGTGCAGATTTTATACGCGAAAGCAGTGGAAGAGCGTAGTGTAACTTTTGAGAGGGCGTTTGAAATGGGGGGCGAATTCGACAGACGGATGAAAAGCCTTATTCTCCGTTCGGCTTTAATCAAGAATCAGATTCATGTTAAACCTCCCCCTAGGGAAGGTAGTGGTGCTTCTCAGGGAGGAGGAAACGGGGAAGTTTCAATGGGTGGAGGAACACCAGGAAGGATGCCGGCCGTTCCGGAATTGAAATAGTCATCACCTTCTAAAAAAATAAAATTTATGAAATAAAAAATAAAAATATATATATAAACTTGTTATTGTGATCTACAGATTAATTTTTATTTCTTTAATTGCATTTTGAGAAGTCATTTACCCTTATTATTATTTTTATTATTATTTTTATTATTATTATTATATTATTATTATTATTATTATTATTATTATTATTATTATTATTATTATTATTATTATTGTATATGTAAATATTATTTGTAATGTTTATTATGTAAATTTTTCATAGCCATTTATAATACTATTTCCTCTTTCCTAATGTTCCTTTAGTTTGAATTCCTTTGTTGTCTTATTTTTTTTTTCTGAACTATTTAAAGAGCGGATTGTGAGGTACTAAATTATTAAATGGACGATGTCAAACAAAAAGGTGTTAGCTTTAAAAGAGTTTAGAAAAAAGATTTCGAAATGAGAGAGAGAAAAACATCGGAAAAAAAAATGTCTTTTAATTTTCAGATCTTGCACATAAAAAAATAAGTAATTACTTTCATTAAATATTGTTTATAAATTTGTAGTTTTCTTTTTAAACCTGATTTCTAAGTTGGTGAACGCGTTTTGATATAAGTTTCAAGATATATAACTCGCAGCTACCTTATTGGCCCGTGAATCACCATCTAGGAAAACCTTCTGTTGACACAATCCCATTCTGACAGTACACTACATCTTCATAGAATACACTTTCTTTGAACCACTTCACAGCAGGAGGTGCTTCCCTTATTTTGATTCTGTTCTGTTCTCGAACACTAGCGACTTTTCCGCCTTTCCTTTGATGGTTGAAAATTTAATAGGGATACCTTCTTTTCTTTTTTTCTAAGGATCTAAGATAGTCTATCACATTTGGTTTGACGTTCCTTACCACTCTGATAACCTTTCGTCTTTCAGATTAGAAGGCATCCCAGGTGTGATTAGCTATGCCGTCAGTAATAGCCACATCCTTCGTGAACTGGGATGTCCCTGTATACAATGACTCTCTAATAATAATTTTTTCCCCAAAAATAGTTCCTTATTGTCCAATTTGTCATTGGATAGCTTTTCAGATAACTAATTCGACTTTTGATTGCCATACTGTAAAAATACTTCTTGAGCTCGAGTTCTTGGTGGTACTTAAAATTTGGAGTCTGTAAAATACTGACAACGATGAATCTTCAATTATCAAAAAAAATGTGTCCAATACTTTTTAAATTTTAAAAAGTTCAAGAAAGAATATTTTATAGTATTTCCCAAATATATTTATCTTTTAATCAAATACATATAGAAATAGTTGTACAAATTTTACAATTATGTTTTATGTTAAACTTTTGTAAAAAAAAAAAAAAATCTTAATGAAAAATTAAAACATACTTTTTGAATTAATAATTAATTTTCTCTACAAAAATATATGAATACTTCTAAATCCGAATCGACACCAACTACATGTATTTTGTTTGCAATGAGTTTTAAATACTTATGCGGAATTCTCTCCTACTCTAGTAAGATTTTCTTCATGTCAGCAATAGGTGGTATCTTTTCTTTCGATTTCATAAATAATTTTATATTTCTTTAAAATCCTTTAAGATAGAAGTCGCGCAACTGGATGAGTAGCGTGCATTTTCGCAAACCTCATTGGTGATCAAATTACTGGAGATAGTATCTTAAGCATATAAAATCATTCACATATAACTTTAGTTCCAGTGAACATCTAGATTTTCGTCAACTGTCAGTATATGTAAAGTCTTCAAGATCCTTTTTGATTTTTGATTTTTGTTGAAGTAAATTGAACAGTTGTGTACGCAAAGCATTCTGGAGTTAGTGAAGATACTGTAGATTTATCTCCAATTCCAGAACGATTGAATGAATCCCATTATAATTTTGCTTTTAATTAGATACAGATTACTAAAATGAATATGAATTTTGCCTGTTTAATCTGTTGTTTAGAAACTCGTGATTCCATTTAAATATCAAAATTCTTTCCTTTCCTACAATATTAGATAAGCTTTCAGTTCTGCCATTAACTTAATCATTTTCAATATTTGTTTCTAGGATCAATAAACAGTAGAGTGCTTATTTCGAATGGTGAAGGTCACTGGTTCAGTCCATCGTGCGAAACCTAGGAAGAACCTTCCTAGAAAACTTCCCACCTTGTATCGATTGAAGTATAAATATGTTTCTATATACTTTTATGTTATTCTATTTTACACACTCCAAACCACTTTCTCACACTGCTACATCAAAATTTATCTTTCTTTGGGTAAATTTTGGCTTCAGTCTGTAGTTGCTCGATTATACAATTTGGCTGCTTACTCATTTAGGTGGTCAAGTGGTCAATATATGCATATACTCCATCATGGTGAAATATAATGCAATCTGAATGATATATCTGAACAATCATTTCTCTTCTGCTGTTATGCATAGAGACTTCATTGTGCTTTGAGCGTTCTACACCTAAACAGTTTATATTTTACTTCCGCATTTCTTTTGTAGAATTATATTTCACTATCTCATCAAATACTCCCAAAAACTTTATGTCAGTCTTTCAAATACGTTAACAACATTTAAGTTTTATTTTGCAATATTATGCAACACACACAGGCACACACATGTACGCACGCACTAACAAATATAACAATAAATTTTATTAGTGAGTAGCACGGATAGTTTATTTATAACTGAACATTGTTATCTTGAACATTTTTAATAACCAAATTTTCGAAGGTTTCGCAGTACCCAAAGTAAAAATATATTAATATATTAAGTAATGAATCCAATGTTATAAAAATATGGATAACAATACTTTGTGAGATCTATGACGTAGATCTCAAGCAACCTTTAGTCTGTGATTCGTCAGTTTATTTAAATTTAGCAACTTCTTTTTTCGGTAATTGAGATTTGTATGACGTCACTATCATCATCATAATCGAGTTTCTTATTATTATTATTATTATTATTATTATTATTATTATTATTATTATTATTATTATTATTATTATTATTATTATTATTATTATTATTATTATTATTATTATTATTATTGTTATTTTTTTTTTTTTTTTTTTATTTTTTTTTTTTTTTTTTTTTTTTTTTTTTTTTTTTTTTTTTTTACTTGACTTTCCCCCCCCCCCAAAAAAAAAAAAAATTGATTTCATTGATTTTTTTAATTTTTAAAATAAAATAACGTCACTCTCTTTTATATTTTAAGTTCACAATATCATTAGAGAATTCAAAAAAAGAAAAATTAAAATTAAAATAAATTTAAAAATCTTTTTGGGCTGGGGAGAAAAAAATTGATCAACGTCCAACGGTATTTTACTAAATTAATGAAACCTGCAATACAGTTTTACTTTTGAATTCTGGCATTAGATATTTACTATAAAAGTCGGGTGAGTTATATAAAATGTATTAATTTTGAAATTATAGTAGAAATATTTTTTTAAAATTTGATTATTATTTTTATTTATTTATTTTTTCAAGCTGTATGAGTAAGACCGCGACGCAATAACCTTTAATTATTAATCATAACTTTCATTTAATTAAAAAATAAATAAATATAAGCCATCTAGTATTTATAAATATATAAACATTCAAAAAAGTTGATTGTTGTTAATTTGTTATATAGAATTATGTAGTACTGTAGAGACGGAAAAATAAAAAGGAACAAAAGAGAATAAAAAGCTTTAGGGTTGAAACGTGCCGCTGCCACCATTCACAAATTTACAACAAAATATTTTTTTTCCCCCAAAACGAATTTTATTTTATTTATTTTTTAATAATTGATTTAATAGGACCAATTTACTTACATTTAATATTCTACTCAAAGCTTTAACTATCCCTATTTACTTATTTTCATATTGTAGAAATTAATTTTTTTGTTTTTCTTCAAAATTTAAGTGCTGAGATTTCCAACGCAAAAAATAAAGGCTTTTTTTATTATTTTAATATCTTAATAATATAATAAAAATTAAATAACAGCACAAAACTATAAAATATTTTTAAAAATAATAATAAAATATAGTTTACTTGTTTTCTTTAAAATTTAAATACAGTGAATTTATTCTATTAGTAGCATTTTCGTCATTCTTATATAAAAAAAATTAAAATAACGAACTTTTTTAAAAAAATTTTAATATAAATAACTTACTTAATTAAGATAATTAACTGTTTATATTTACTTATTAATTATTACTTAGGCGAATAAGCTAACTAATAAAAAAGACTTGTAAATAAAAAAATCAATAAAATAAAAAAAAAAAATGTCATGATTTTTTAAATTTGATCCATATGTAAAAAAAATTTTTTTTTTAAAAATCCACCAACAGTGATTTTCTTATTTCATATATCTTCATTTCGGCAATACCAACTTCGCTGTTCAATTCAAGGCACTATCAAACCATTTATCCCTCAATAAATTCGATTCTACCCTCAAAATATGCTATTAATTAAAAGGTTAAATAAAAAAAATTATAATTTATTAGCTTATATTATGGGTAAAAGGAGAAATTTATCGTAAAAACAAGCTTCGGTTGGCTGTGTTGCTTATTATTCAACAAATACAAACATATTTACAGTATTTTCTTTTTAATTTAATAAAGAGGAATTTAATATTACAAAATTAAAAAATAGGCTATTTGTGAACTTAATCATTATATTATATAAATGTTTAATTAATGGATTTAAACGTAATATATATATATATATATATATATATATATATATATATATATATATATATATATATATATATATATATATATATATATATATATATATATATATATATATATATATATATATATATATATATATATTATATATATTATAATATAATAGCAATTTATAATTATATATATATATATATATATATATATATATATATATATATATATATATATATATATATATATATATATATATATATATATATATATATATATATATATATATATATATATATATATATATATATTAAATATAAAGTTAATTAAATATTATACTACATTTTCTTTTATGTGGGTTTTAAATCGGTAATTTGATTCACATAAAAAAATAATAATAATATTAATAATAATAATAAAATAATAATAATAATAATAATAAAAATAATAATAATAATAATAATATAATAATAATAATAATAATAATAATAATAATAATAATAATAATAATAATAATAATAATAATAATAATAATAATAATAATAAAAATTTATTTAATCTTCTTTTGTTAATTATTTATTTCGGAATAAATAAATAACAAGTTAAAAAAAAAATAGTAATATATGCAAATTTTTGTAGCATTTGAATAGTAATTGTACTGGTAGTAAAAGTCGTAGTAGTAGTAGTAGTAATAATAATAATTGAATTAGTAATGGTGGTCGTTTAATAATATTAATAGTGATATAGGAGTTAAGATGGTGTTGGTAGTATAGTTATAATTGTCTTGTAGAAAGTACTAATAATAATAATAAAAATGATAATAAAAATAATAATAGTAACAATAATAATAATAATAATAATAATAATAATAATAATAATAATAATAATAATAATAATAATAATAATGGTAGAAGTGGTGGTGATAGAGGTATAGTTGTAAAAGTTGCATTAGAATAATAGAAATAATATTATTGGTTGAAGCCTTAGTTAGTAACTTGTTTAAAAAAAAAAAAAAAAAAAAAAAAAAAAAAAAAGTTGAATTTTACGAAATAACAATTTATTCAAAGTGATTTAAGTGTTACTCAAAATTTTAATTTTTTATATTTTATTTTTTTTTTTTATATTTTATTTTTTTAAATATTATTCCTGTATTACCAATGCGTTATATTATTTTATATGTGATACGTAGGATATATAAATCTCGCTCCAAGTAACAAAAGTGACATTTGTCAAAGTAAACAATATATATATATATATATATATATATATATATATATATATATATATATATATATATATATATATATATATATATATATATATATATATATATATATATATATATATATATATATATATATATATATATATATATATATATATATATATATATATATATATATATATATATATATATATATATATATATATATATATATATATATATATATATATATATATATATATATATATATATATATATATATATATATATATATATATATATATGTTGAGGAAAGAAAAATAAAATTGTGCATTTCAGAATCTTTTAAGTTGACCCACAGTCTATAAAACTTTGATCGACCAATCCTTCGAGAGATTATCACGAGATCTCACTGCGTGTGGACGAGGTTCACTCGCTCTGAACTCGTGATAGCTTGAAGGGCAGTATTTTGTCTTCCTGGTAGGACGGCATATGCCCTCGTCGATGAGGTCCGCTCTCGAAAAAAAAAAAAAAAAAAAAAAAAAAAAAAAAAAAAAATAATAATAATAATAATAATAATAATAATAATAATAAATTTGATCAAGCAGCACCATCGGTTTCGCGCCGAAAGGATTTCAATTTCAACTTGCGTTATTTATTCCCGATCGAAGACCGAAATGCTTAGAACTCAATTCACTTATAACACTTAAAAAATTTTCGACTTTGTTTCACTTTTTTATGACTGAAGAGGTCGATGTGTTTAAAACACAATTTGCACATAATACGAGAGCAATTCCGATTTGTGTCAATTTTCCTGATTAAAGGCCGATATATTTAGAATTCTGGAGCGCATTTCGTATATAACACGAGAGAAAAAAAATTCTACTTGTATCACTTTTTTTTCGGACTGAAGACCGAAATATTTAGAACAAAATTCTCTCATAATACGCTAAAAATTTTGACATATGTTACTTCCTAATGACTGATGATCGATGTGTTTAGAACACAATTTGCACATGATACATGAAAATTTGCGATTTGCGTCACGTTTTCGTTTTCGTGATTGAAGATGTATTTAGATAACAATTACGCATGATGCTTTTAAAATTCCGATTTGTATCACTTTTTCCTGATTGAAGGTCAGTGTATTTATAAAATATTCATACATAATTACAAAATATTCATACATAATTTCCAAATTGAAGGTTGGAGTTTAAAGCACAATTCGAACTTGCTTTTTTTTTGTGCAAATATTCCACTTGTTACTTATTAATGAATAAAAATCGATGTATTTAGATCATAATATGCACATAATGCTCGAATAATTCCGACTTGTGTCACTTTCTCCTGACTGAAGGATGATATAAAAACACTTCCTACAAAATATTCGAACGTTTTCGATTTGTATCATTTTTTTCCTGATTGAAGGACAATGTATTTAGAACACAGTTTACACATAATACACAAAAATTTCGACTTGCGTCACTTTTTCCTGATTAATGGGCGATGTATTTATAACGAGCTAAATTCCTTCATAATACTGGAACATCTTCGGCTTGTGTCACATTTTCCCAATTGAAGAGCAAAATTCCTTCATAAAAATCGAACATTTTCGATTTCTGTCACTTTTTCCCAATTGAAGAGCAAAATTTCTTCATAAAACTCGAACATTTTCGAATTGTTTCACTTTTTCCCAATTGAAGGCCGATGTATTTATAATGTATTTATTCGTGCATAATGTTCGAAAATTCTGGTCAAGTCACTTTTTTTTCTGAATGAAAGCCGATGTAATTAAAATACAAGTTGCATACATGTAATACTGACAAAATTTAAATTTGTGTCGCTTTTCTAACAGTAAAATTACCTTGAAATTTTAATTTTTCGTATAAATTTTTAATATTAAATATTGAAAAAAAAATGTTCTGACTAAGTTTTTAATACCATTAATAAAAAAAAAAAAAATTAACAAAATAATTATTAACAATATTTAAAACTGATTTTAAATATTAATATCGGAAAGCCAATATTTTTTCCTTTATAATGAAAATAATAATAATAATAATAATAATAATAATAATAATAATAATAATAATAAATTAATTTAAAATCTTCTTCCAGTGTTTATGGGGGAGATGGGAAATGTTTAGGGTTTTATAACCTCTTTTCCTCTCCCCTACCCCTGAAATTTGATTAATATATTAATTAATATTAAAGCATTATATTTTTAAAAAATTCCCTTTATTCAGGGTTATTTGAAGCCAAGAATTTTGCAATTCCCACGTTCATTATAAATTATCCCGTCGACACTTCTACTCATACTACTATTTCATTGACTATTTTTTCTTTAAAATTTTGTACTCAATTTCTTAGAATCATTCATTCAGTCATAAAATAGGTAAAAAAATATTTAGTAATTTGAATTTTTCGTTTTAAAATTTATATTTGATATGTCGATTATTTAACATAAATTTTTTATATTTATTTTCAAATTAAACTTATAAGCCGTAATTATTAATTGCTTACAAACAATAAAAAATGAAATTAATTATTTGACCTAATATATTTAAAAAATTAAACTAATTTAATATTTCTTTATTATTATTATTATTATTATTATTATTATTATTATTATTATTATTATTATTATTATTATTATTATTATTTTCTATTCAAAAGTTATA
>SEYY01023481.1:60000-65000 GCA_009176605.1 Armadillidium nasatum
AACCTTTGCTTCCATTGCGTCATGTTCATCCCATTGGTAATTTATTGCTTTCTTTTATGAATTTTCTTTCGCCCTCTTTCAAATAGAAGAGCTCCAATCTTGCCTTTGCTCTCCACCTTCAGAAGATCTCACTATCTCCCTTCTGCACCTCTCTTTCAGTCTATCTCTCTTTATCTTTCTTCCTTTTCTAATTCTTCTCTCTGTCTCTCTCCTCTTTCTCCTTCTTCCTCTATTTTTTACTACCTCTTCTCTTTCTTCCTTTCTTCTCTCTTTCACTCTCTTCTTTCTCTCTCTCTCTTTCTCCACGATCCCTTTCTTTTCTCTCTCTCTCTCTCTCTCTCTCTCTCTCTCTCTCTCTCTCTCTCTCTCTCTCCTTTGTGAAATAGTAAAATTTGCATACTTTATAGCAATAACTGTAATAAATATTTATTTATTGGATTAATGTCAAAAATTTGATACTTCATTCTCTATTTTCAAATTATTGTATCTGAAAATATTGGTAAAGAAACCTCCTTCTTTCTTCATCATCATATATATATATATATATATATATATATATATATATATATATATATATATATATATATATATATATATATATATATATATATATATATATATATATATATATATATATATATACTTATTTTTTTTTTAAATCTAAATAGGTATTTTGATTATCTTGTTATTTCTGTACGTAATTTACCAAACCTTTCTCAGAAATCTTTCTGAGCAAGAATATTTTTCCTATCAATCCAATCTTGATAATCGTTCAATTTCTGTCAAATACTGAAATCCTTTGCCAAATCTATTTGAAATAGAATATCGGAATAGGCGTGTTGAAATGAGTTTTTAAATCGATTTATCTGTAGATTGCTTTAAAAAATCTGTAGGAAATGTTTGGAGGAATGGTTTCACAATTATCATAAATTATTCTACAGATATTTCTTTTCGATTTTGGTAATTCCTATATTCGTTTGACAGTTATTTTTAATATTTTTCAAAAAAAAAAAAAAAAATAAGAAAATAACTTTTATATTAAATTTCAGTAGTAAAAAATTTTTTAAAACCAATATTAAAATTTTAAAAATATTTAATAATTAATTTCCAAATTAAAAACGTGCTTTTGCCCGGAAAGATGAGTTATATAGGTAAGGGAGGTAGTAAGGGGGAACATGCTTGAGGCATGTATGAAGTCCCCCAAGCGAGAAACCCCGTACCCTGTTTGCCATTCATTTTCAGGAAACTTTCGATTATATTTGAATTTTTTGTTTTTGTTTTTGTTTTTGTTTTTGTTTTTGTTTTTGACAGACCGTGGAGCAACTGACGCTTTCTGTCTATGTTATAGGTTACCAATCACTGGATACACCATCGCTTGTGAAGGGTAGTTGACGTCTGTCGTATTTATCTATACTTTCTTTCTACTGTTTCCATATTTTTGTTGTACCCCTATATATATATATATATATATATATATATATATATATATATATATATATATATATATATATATATATATATATATATATATATATATATATATATATATATATATATATATATATATATATATATATATATATATATATATATATATATATATATATATATATATATATATATATATATATATATATATATATATATATATATATATATATATATATATATATATATATAACCAAAATAAATTTAAACATTTTCCAAGTTTTATTAAGCCGATTAGTTTCGATTGACTGACACTCCTACCCATTTTCAAGGCTAATAAGAGAATGAATTATATATCATAAAATATTATATATAAATGACAAAATTATCATGAAATGACAATATATATATATATATATATATATATATATATATATATATATATATATATATATATATATATATATATATAATATATATATATATATATATATATATATATATATATATATATATATATATATATATATATATATATATATATATATATATATATATATATATATATATATATATATATATATATATATATATATATATATATATATATATATATATATATATATATATATATATATATATATATATATATATATATATATATATATATATATATATATATATATATATATATATATATATATATATATATATATATATATATATATATATATATATATATATATATATATATATATATATATATATATATATCAACAACATAGCAAAAATATTGCAAAAAGAACGTCGAGATTAAAATTTTCACTTCAAAATAAATATATTTCTGAATCAGAAATTTCGTTTAAGTTCGGTCTACACTGCCATATATAGAATCCAAAATTTCAATTTTATTATCCTGTATACAATGATTACTATGGAGAGAATGAGAATTGATAGCTGAATAAGGGGGATGATGTAGCTGATCCAAAGTTCTAGATAAAATACTTTTATGTTTAGCGATCCTGGTAGAAAGACAGCGAATTGTCTTTCCTATGTAGATTGACTCACAGCTACCGCACTTATATTTATAGAAAACCGATGAACATAAAGAAAAAAAGGGAAAATATTTTAATAGAAAAAGTCAATATATATATATATATATATATATATATATATATATATATATATATATATATATATATATATATATATATATATATATATATATATATATATATATATATATATATATATATATATATATATATATATATATATATATATATATATATATATATATATAATAACTTTGTGAGAAAACTTAACAATTTTGTTTCATATTTGTAGTTATGTGAATAATAAGTTTTCGAATTCATATCTATATTTATTTAGCATGAATAGCCAAATGTAATGTAATATAAAATAGAGCTGAAAAGGATAGAACAAAGTTAGAACATATTGTATACGTTTAATAGTAATTTTATAATCCCAGGTCTTATAATTAAGAATTTTATTATTACCGGATATAAGGTCGTATAGCCGGATATCTAAAAAAAAAGAGTTCCGATATCCGGTCCATTCCTACTAAAAATGTTCTCAAATAATACGAACGTAGGTTTTTATTGCATACAAATTCGGGTTGACTTACGCACCAGCGTGATGCAGTTCTGTGCTACGCAGTATCACTGACAAAATGTGGTGTATTGGATTGCGGTGGATGCGGCATATAACCTCATAAACTCATAGTGTTGTGAGGTGGAATGCGGACAACTACAAAGCTTGGCCAACCAAATAACACACATAATACAAAGCACAAACATTCGTGCGAATGTATGCACTACATTGTACACATATTTTAAGACATCATCAAGCGTAAAATGTCTTTTCCAATGAATAATTGACCACAATATTCATTATTACCATATCCAAAGACCTCATTTTCAAAGAAAGAGTATTTCGAGCGTGAAGTTATAAATTCCCTCCATTTTACTGTTCCCTTGGCGACTTCTCGTACGTTTCGTCGGGAAATGCCGTAAATAAATTTGTCTTACGTTTACTCATGCATGAAATCAGTACGAGTGTTTCGTTGTTTGGAGAGAGAGTGGAGTGTTTCTTACTTCCCGTTTTATATCATGATCTTTCAGAGCTTCCTTAATATTTTAGGAGAAAACAAATACACACACACACACACATATATATATATATATATATATATATATATATATATATATATATATATATATATATATATATATATATATATATATATATATATATATATATATATATATATATATATATATATATATATATATATATATATGAGATATTTATGCCTATTATATTATTATTATTATTATTATTATTATTATTATTATTATTATTATTTTATTATTATTATTATTATTATTATTATTATTATTATTATATTATTATTATTATTATTATTATTATTTATTATTATTAATTATTTTAGTTTTCCTTAGTTCGACTTTTGATCTTATGTGAAACAGAAAGTTTGCGTGCGATACATGCCTAACTGATTGATGGAACATTGCCGTTGGATACAGGCCTACTGCTATGTTACACCATAATATATATTATATATATATATATATATATATATATATATATATATATATATATATATATATATATATATATATGAGGGGAGAGTAAATTGAAAATACGAACTTCATACATCATTAGTTTTATTGACATTTTTAACCTTCCCACTTGCATCTATTTTTACCCTTTTAATATTCTCAAAAGAACCATTTAAATAAATTTTGCTCCCTTTTAAATTCGGTTGCATGAAATTTTATGGAAATTTTTGGTATTTTTTATGAACTTAGTATGACGAAATAATTTGAAATTAATGGAAACATTCGTACTTTATTTTTATTTAATTGTCTTAAATTAATTTCTTTTTGAACTTAGTGTCACGGAATCGTATTAAATTATTATTATTATTATTATTATTATTATTATTATTATTATTATTATTATTATTATTATTATTATTATTATTATTATTATTGAAGTAAGTGATACGAAATTTTGTGGAATTAACGGAGATATTCACCATTTTGAACTCATTGTAACAAATTATTACGAAATTGACTGAAATTGACGGACAAGCACGTACTTTTTTTGGACTTAGTATTATGAAGTCGATAATTAATAGTAATATTCGTACCTTTATGAAGTTAATGGGATCATTCATTCGTAACTTTTTGAAATCATACGAAATTAATAGAAACATATATTTTTTTAACTTAAAGGTACGAAATAACTGAAAATTAACTGAAACTTCGTACCTTTTTTTATGAGTTTGGTTATATGAAATTATGTGACATTAATTAACGGGAACATACGTTAATTTTTGAACTTAATGGTATGAAATTATGAGAAATTAATAGAAATACTTTTCTTTTTTTTAACTTAACGGTACGAAATAACTCAAAATTAACTGAAATTTTGTACCTTTTTTAGAATTTAGTTACATTTAATTGTAGGAAATTAACAGAAAAACGGGTCTTTTTTTATAACTTTAGCATTATTAATATTAT